>JAAMPI010000880.1:0-23779 GCA_013054445.1 Cudoniella acicularis | reverse complement strand
AACATTGTTTTCTTTTCTGCTGGTTGTAGTGGTTCTTCTGATATGCAAGCATAGCATGGTGGAGGGCGTTTCTGCGGGGGGCGTTGCGAGCATGGCATGGCGTCACTTCTTTCTGGAGGTTGGCGGCGTTGATACTGTAATACACGCTTGCTTGCTTTACGTAAGGAGGTAACTTGCGAATGCCCCACTTTGTCATTCATTTGCTTTGTTGCCTTGGTATCGTGCTTGCTTTGCTTGCTATGATGTTTTGAATTTTGCGATTGCTGGAGAGTGCGGGTTCTGCTACGGTGTGCTTTGTTCTCCCTATGCTACCTAAAGAATTGTGATTTGAGATGGGAGATGCCTGCTTCTGTGATGCAAGCACTGGCACCTGGATATTTAGGATTTTAGGTGATTTCGTCTTGTCTTCCATTGTATGAGGGTTTGGGTGTGTGGCGTTTGTGCCTTGTGTTCTGTGGGTGGTTTGTCATTAGTGCTTTTAGGGTTGTGAGTCAGGATACCTAGGTGAGTCTCAGATGGTCTTTCAGACTCTTGTTAGATGCTAAAGACTTCAGTGCATGACTTGATCGCCTGTCTTCTGCTACTATATGATTTGACCGTACATCACTTGATATTTTTCTTCTCAGCTTGCTGCTAGTGATTGTGATATAGTTAGTTTGTTCTTGATGCCATTTAGGTAGTGAACCAGGAAAGAGAGACCGATTCGTCTTACGACATCAATTGTAATTGTATCATCTGATGTTCCATCTCCGCGCCATGTGTAAAGATTCTACTAAACTATCTCTAGGATTCTAAGTAATTTGGCCACGTCTTTTGCTGTCGAGCGGTTCTTGATGCAGAACACTAGATCGCGATTTATTTGAGTGGATTGTGTGGTGCTGGTATTCCGTCTTTGATGCCTTAAGAGCAGTGAATCAAAAGGGGAGAGACTGTTTTTGTTTGTAACTTTAGCGCACATATATGTCTGCTGAGTTTCTGTTTGAAGCTGGCTGTATGCTCTGTCCTTGATCCCCTCGTAGTGGTGAATCAGGATATCTATATGAGTCTAGTCTTGCTTGCAATTTTAAATTTTATGTGTGATCTAATGCCCTGTTTCTTCTAGGTAAACAGATTCTCCCAAGGTATCTCTAGAAGTTTAGGTTAAACTTTCCTCACGGTCTGCTTTCCAGGAGTTTCAATGGTAAGAACCCTCCCTTAAGGTTTCCTTGTCTAAAGCTGGGGTGTATGATCTGTCCTTGACAGTTTTGGAGTTGCGAATCAGGATATCAAGGTGAGTCTAGTTTTGCTTGAAATTTTATTGCTTATTCGTTAACCAATTTATCGGTCTTTTAGAAATACAACTATTGTAGATGGATATCTAGGATTTCAGGTAATCTACTCTGCTTTGAAGCTATGTGACTTTGCGAACAGACTTCCTAAAAATTTAGGCAGGTTTCTTGTGAGTGGTTTTCCTATTTCAGTCTGTTTTAGTGCTTTATCGATAACCAATCGGAGTGCTGCCACAAAACTTCGGCTACCACCGCCTTCCCGAGGTGAGGAGGATCGCGTCTTCCACAGCTCTTCAACCAACAACAACTTTGTCCTCACGACCTCTCTCTCGGCGACGACGTGATTGATCCTCTTGTTCTTTGCTCTCTGGTCCTTCTTGGAGATATATAGGATACTCCTGCAAGCCTTCCTGCTTCTTCAGGCGCGCAAACAGCTACAGATCTACCTGTGTCTCAACTACCCTCTACTACACCTCACACTCACCTTCGGGAGTCGAGTCTTGGAGCCTTTCTGGCTTGATCGCTTGAAATAGATAATATATCGACCGTTAGGATACCTTCAAAAGCAACAACATCCTGCCTGGGAGACCTCTGCCTGCTCCCTCTTCTAGAACAGTTGCAACGATCTGCTGAAGCGCTTGCCTGATCTCCGTCCTCTCGAATTCACCCACGCGCCTTGCCTCAGTGGTGGGGCGCACTTCTCCCATATCCTCGAGTCTTCGATGTTCTCTTACCTACAACTCAATCAAGAACTTTGTTCTATACACGCTGCATATTACATAACTGCGTCATCACCACTTAAAAGGTAGTGGCAGGCATCACTGGCAAGCCCTCCCTCTATTATCCCCTTTACCTGTTAGGATGAGAATCTCCTGAAATAGAGACACTTCCCTCTCTAACTCTCTTCACAAGACAGAAGCTGACGATATTTCAGGATCTCCTTGTCTTTATGCCAAGGATCACTATCTCAAGAGACATCCTTTCAAGTGTCACTATTATTAAGGTATGTATCATCTCTTCTTTCCTTTCTGTATATTCATCACAACAGAATAGATTCTAATAAGACGAATGGACTTTTTGTGCTCTCGCTTTTGCATTCCAGGTAAGCTTGATCATTATCTCCGTCTCTTGAAACATCATTTACAGTTCTGCCTTCTAAGTCCAAAACCACTCGTCTTTTGTTCTCTGCCTTTTCATACTCCTCTCACAATCAATCCATCTCCTTGAGGGATAATACATTATTTATGATCATATACTAATTCCAAAGTTTCAGTCCTCGCCTTCTCAAATATTTCCCACTGAGAATTCCGGACCAATATTACCAGCCAAAACTCTGTGGAGGCATCGGGAGATATGCCGGCACCAGCTTCTTTAACACCCCATTGCAATTTTGCCAGCGTTAAGAAACTTCGTCAAAATTCTCAAGCCCTTCGTGAAGAGTTCTACACGTTGGCAAGCCAGTTCAATGTCAATGCCCCCCATTATCACGACTTGAACGAAAAATTGAAACTTTCGAATGGGGAGGAGGAACTAATGGAACTCGATTTCGATGCAACGAAACTTCTTGCCCAAGTATCCAAAAGGCCAAACAACATGGACAACATCGCTAAGGAGAAGGAGGAATTTTATCTTCTTTCTGAAAGGTATAGCAGGAAACAAAAGACCGTTAAAGCTCTTCGGGCCATTCTCGAGGATGGGTTAAGGATTTCGTACCAAGGAGGCAGAACTTTCATCTACTTTGGAAATGGCGAGTCCGCCTCAAATTCCGTCGCAGTTGAGCCAAAAGCCAAGGAATCGACTCGAGCAAGTGCATTTAACGATGTAATGAGGAAGAGATGGGCCACTATCGAGGCACGAGGCTCAGGTTATGCCAACGGCGGCCCCGTTCCTAAGAGAAATAAGAACAATGCCCGGATGGATCCGAAGAAATCTTCGCCAACCAGGTCATACTCCTCGGCAAGCACTGGATACAAGTCTACTCCACGGTCAGTTGCTACACTTGCGAAGTATAGGAAAGCAAATACTGCCTCCGGACCACCAAAGAATGGTGTGCAGCCAAGGGTTGCAACCGAAGCACCACAGCCGCTGAAGAGATCAGAGAAAATTAGAATGCTTGGGAGAACAGCTCCTGCGGGGGGAGTGTGGCCACAACATAAAGTAAGTAGGGCTAACCAAATACGAAGCCTTGGTCGGCCGCGTCCTATTGGCGAGACGCGCTCCCCCTACTTTTCGCCAGACGCGGCTCAAGCACAGCCTCAGCCCCCCGTCCCCAAAGTCCCCAGCAACCACATCGGAATCGAAGTAATGTTCAACGACCAGCTGGGGAAGATTTTCACAAGCCCACTCAACTCTAGCACGAAATCTGCGAAAACAATGGCCCATGTTAGGGATTCGATGACCCCTGAGGAGGGATTTTCCTCCGGCAGCTCAGAAGTCTCTTTTGGGAACGACTTGCCTGCTGGAGCCAACCCGAACGTCCCCATTTACATATCAGACTCAGACTCTAACCCACCGGTTGGAGAAACCCCAAACGAAAGCGAGGTGATATACATATCAGACTCAGACTCAGCAGATCCCTCGGTCCCCAATGACCCAGTCTCAGACTCGAGGTCCCAATCTTCCTGGCCCGAGCCGGACTTATCCCCAAATTTACAACCATCCACGGCTTTAGGGCCATTCCGGAGAAAGATGCTGGCGCGCAGGGGAACTTGTGCTGCCGAAAAGTCTGGAGAGATGAACAACTTACCAGATTCGTCTGATTTAGAAGCAAGCCCATCCAGAGGGGCCTCTGCGGCTTTAAACACCACTGCAAATCCAGTTGGGGATACAACCACATCATTCGCTATCAAGCGAACTCGCGCTCGGAAGCCGGTCATTGAGACTGCTGCCTCCTCGAAGCCAAAGAGGGGCGTTGGTAAGCCTGCTAATAGGTGAGTCCTTATACCTCCTCAAACCATTCCAAGCAAGTACTGACAGATTCTGAAGGGTGAAGCCAAAGGAAAAACCCCTGACCGAGGGTGAGCTGACTCTGCTCCGAAAAAAGAGCCTAATTCACTTGGTGAAAGTGTTGAGAAAGACTAGCGATAGGACCCTATCAGTAGCGAGGCGAATCGCCACACACAAATTGCACTTCAAGGAATTCAACTGGCTTTCCTTTGGCAACAACCCTCTCCGACCAAAGCGCGCAACACCACAATTGATCTGGCGCCGCCGATATGGCCATGGATCCTCATCAAAAGCGCTTCGTGCTCCCGCCCATCCCGGAGATCATGGAGGCTCAGAACTCTCCAGATCTTGAACTCCCCCGCCTTTACGTAAGTTGTTCCAACCAAATTTGACAGTTTGAGCTCGAAGCTGACAACTTCAGCTTACTCGCCAGGTAGAACGCTATAGGTACCGCGAAGGCTTCAAGACCGACGCCGATATACTTCAAGAGAAGAACTGTGAGCTCGCGGACAAGATTATGGCGCTTGAAATGAAACTTCGTCAGCTTGAAGAGCGGGACGTAGAAGTGGAAAATACTAAGCTGAAGCGTGATTACGAATTCGCCATGGAAAATCTCGATCGTCTTAATGTTGACTTGCGCAATATCACAGGCGGCAAGGTCGATGTTTACAACCTTGAGGACGCCAACAAACTTAACCGTGAACTCGCTATTCGCAACAGCGCAGTCGAAGATGCTTTCTTTCGTTGCACGGGCATCAAATACGATGAGTGGGCTCTTCACGATCAGCGTTCTTCTCCATCTTCTCGCACCAACCTTCGCGATTTGCGTTCGCCTTCACCATATGATTCTCCGCCTCCTTCTCGTCCGCAATCATCCGCTCCTGGCACTCTTCGTTGGGAATCATATACTCCTGGCCCTTCTCATGTGCAATCATCTGTTCCTGATCCTTCTCTTACGCAATCATCTGCTCCTAGTCCTTCTCGTACGCAATCGTCTGCTCCTGGCACATTTCGCTGGGAATTATATTCTCCTGGTCCTTCAAAGAAGCGCAAGCTTTAGACTGTTCTTCGAGCGTCGATTCACGGCATACATACATCGGTTCCCTTATTTCATCTTTTGTAATCAGCGCCTGCCTTTCGTCACCTTTATTTCAACACTCCAATGGATACCGATACGATCAACTTCTCTCGCGCCGGCGCACCTTTTCCTGGAACCGAACAGCTTGGACGTTACTTTGGTGACATTGCTGGATTTTCCTTGTTCCCTTAATTCTCACACACGTTAGTGGATACAATTGACATGCACATTTGGAGTTTGGAGGAGGGCGTTGGCGGTGGAATCTTTGGTTGATACCCAGAACCTGCTTTTGTAGTCGAGGATGGATACCAGGTTTACTACTAGTCTTGACTCCTGAATACGAGATCGTGTGCCCCCCTATTACTTGACCTTCGAGTGATTATTGCGATTGAACTATAGTTTTATTGTGCTTGACTCCAACCTATTGCTGATGGTGTGAAAAATCTGCCTCGGCCCGCAGAATGAAGCTATCTCAGATATCGAGACTCTCACCCACCAACAGACAGAACCAATCCATCATACACCACCTGCCTGGCTTCGGATTCTAGCACGCGCAACTCGACCGGACAATATCTTTGCTACTGTGAGATATTGAGCAAATGCTTTCCGTATGCCACCTTTCTTTCCTCCTAAGTCCTCGAGCTCTTCCTGGCTTTCTGCTGGCATTGCCGCTACTTCCGGATCTTTTCACAGAAGAAGATATACACAACGTGAATCAGTCACTGAACGGCTTCGAACTACATACTCCGCCTTGAAACCGATGATAGTTTGAGGTTCTCTGCCGAATGCTGGTATGCTATGCAGAATACACTTCTCGACTGTCCTGGAAAACCTTCTTCCAACGCCTCGGGAAGTTTACAAGCTTGCGACATTTTTCGAATATTCAAGGGTAGACCACAACACTTCTAAATCTGCTGTGCCATGGCAGAAATCCATCACAGGTTTTGAGAACTCCTTTCCTCTCCTTTCGGCCTGCAGGGCACTAAAAATCACCACCTCCATACCGCTGCTGACATCCTCATAGCCACTTCCTAAATTTCCGCAAGCAGACAAACTCCTACTTCCCCTCCACAATTCCACTTCCAAAGACTCAACTTCATAAAAGGGTATTATAGCGACCGAAAGATGTATTGTACGAGCTTTGCCTTGAAGACTTCGATTCTGTCAGAAGGGCTATGGCTTATTTCATGAATTTTGAGTCGTCTCCCCACGACGTTGAGTTGCGATATATGATGTATAGGGAGACACGAATGGGTAGAAGAATCTGAGAGGGAATTCAACATCAGAGCTAGATGGATGCCTTCCACAATGTCATGAGACTAAACAAATAACCCAAATACGGTTACTAGACTTAGAGAGCGGGGTTTGTTCTAGCAAATTTAGAATTGAGCGCTGCGGGGAGTTCGTTCTAACTTCCAGCTGTCTTTTTGATATTAAGAAGCTTGCCTGCGGCTGCAAATTATGGGTTTACCTCATGAATGTCACAATGATAGAGTGACAGAAGGAAATCGAGGGTGGTGTGATAATGGCGGAGGTGGTGCGTAGCTTTCCTTGGGCAATTGAAAGGGAATCATACGGTATTGATGCTGTTTACACCAGATTCTTTGATGTGTTTTTCCTGGCGAGGTAATGAGGAACTATTGAGAATCGAACTGCTACGAGATAGGGGTGGCAACATTGAGGTCACCAATTTCGTGGAGTTGCAAGAAACCTCTCTGACACATTTTTTGGAGCTTCGGTTTCTGGAGCCGCCGAATGTAAGAGTTGGGGCCATTACTCTCCGTACACCTAAGCGAGAACCATGAAAATGACCTTCTTACTTTTAAAACTCACTAAAATCACAATTCGTATTATTTTAACTTAAAATTAAGAACGTGAATCAATTAATAGTAGCTAATCCACGTACTTCAATCACATCCTCGATTTTACAAGTTAATTGCTCGGTATAATGGCGGAAGTCACGTGGATCTACCCGATCCCAAAGCTTTTGCAACTCCCTACACAAATCCTCCCTCTTTTTTGGCACATACGGCAATTTCTTTAGCTCTTCTTTCATCCACCGCCATACCTTCTCAATTGGGTTTAAATCTGGCGAACAAGGTGGCCAATTAAAGCCACGAACGCCGTGCTGTAGCCGTGGAAGCCGGGCCTTCCCCGCATGGACCTTTGCACCGTCTTCCATGAAGATATACTCTTGCCCAAGTTGCTCGAATAGCGGGAAAACCACAGGTTCTAAAACCTCCTGGAAGTAGGCCTTAGAGCAAATACCCTTACGTCCGGGAAGCTTCTCCATAAAGACTAATTCCGACTTATAGTCCCAGCCAATAGCACCCCAAATCATGACCGAAACCCTCCCTGACCTATAAACAGACTTTATACAATCCGTACAGCGCTTTTCGTCTACCCTCCGTGTAACCCAGATCCTTCCACTCTTCCCAACCTCGAATGTAGCTTCGTCTGACCAAATGACCTTCCGCCAGTCGCCTCCGGCCTTGCCGTCCTCCCTGTGTGCCGCATAGTCCGANGTCCCCNACNACCNGTGTTCNATCGTNAAATCCNAGTCTTTTCTTAGCTTNCTTANNTGATATATAGGGTCGAGGGCATGNAATANAGCGGCGGTAGCCTNCGCGGCGTAGTTCTCGANGAATNGTTCGGANAGAANGGACGAGNCCTAGCTAGNNCTTTAACCCCNGNGATAGAGAGTCGACGCGTCGAGTAATATTTTACGATAAATAGAATTATTCGGCGAAGTTCGCGTATAGACATCAAGTAAGGCCTATAAAATCAGGTTTTGCGTGCTCGGCGAGAGTGTTCTTAGTATAAAATATCTCTAATCGTAGACCGGGAGGCAGTAGTCTTTTGACGGATCTCGCCTAGGGAAAAATTAAGACGATCGAGCGCACGGATGACTGTACGCGCAGGGGAAGGCCATTCTTTACCGTGCTCTAGAATATTAAGACTTGACAAAATAATGTTCTCTATTTTTAAATTAGAAGAAAAAGACTTCGTTGTTGGTTTGATATTAATTATTTAAAATAGAAGGTGGTTCTAGATACGGTACGTCGCGTCTCGCTTAAGTGTACGGAGAGTAATGGCCCCAACTCTTATAACCTTCCTGTTGAACCCTTCGTGCTGGAATTTCCATTCAGCGGCGTTCCTAGTCTCCACACTTTTGCAACCGTCGCCTCTGGCCCACAATCCGACAATCAAATCCGTACCCAAGTCACCGGAACAATTGCTTTGATGAACGCCAAGGGTACGTTCTCTAATGGCACGGCAACTATGGTGGTGGATAACAACCATACTCCAACTGATATGCGTGTTCCTGCTGCTGCCATTTCGGGAGGCTTTTATAAGTCTCTGTATGCGCTGCAAGGTACTTTGAATACGTTCTGGACTGGTCTTGCCTGGGCTCAGGATGATTCCAGTTTGTTGTGGGGTTTCACTGAGGGAGTTATGGCGCAACTTGTGTAATCTTAAGACTTCTTTATTTTCGGATAGTGCTTTTCGGAGCGCTTGTTTAGGACACTGGATTTCAGTACATATTATTTCCTTTTAACTTGGGGATCTTGGGGCTGGAGCCTTGGGTGTTTTCGGTGTTAATTTGTTTCTTGGGTTGTTAAGGGGAGTTGACCTTCATCTGTGTTCAGGGGTACAGCTGTACTTCAGTTGCATGAAGCCACCACGTAATTATGTAGTAGAAAAAGGAATCAAAGTAAGATAATGACACTCTGAGAGATGTATTTGTGATTTGAATTTTCCTTTTCCTTGCCTTTCTGCGTCAAACTTCCAAAAATGATTCTGGAACCGATCCCCGTGCGGTCCCCTCCTTCAGAATCGGAGGCAACACTTCAACAGTACAAAATATTCACAATATAAAATTCTAGAAAAAGTGAATAAATCTATTCTTTAACACTAGGAGTGGCATGTCCCAATGACTTATTCCATCATGTGCCACTTCCCCTCGAATTCTCGCAAGTTCTCAATGTGATTCAATTCTTTGCCGCGTCGCGAAGGAAGTCACACGCGACATTTTAACAGCACAAAACAACATGAGAATTATAGAAAATCATAATTATAACAAGAAATAAAAATGCTGGAACTCTATCTGTACGAGTGAAACTTCGCCTTTTTTTCTAAAGTATATCGAAACTTCGAAGTGTGTCCTCCCCCGCTACTGCACTCCCAGGCAGTCACGCGCCATATTTCAACGAAAAAGCATTTACCGGGTCACAATGCGATGACACTGAGTCTAAACATGAGATAGTAATCGAAAATCCCCTTTTGCATTTGTGGATTTCCGATTTCATCTCGTCTCTCATTTCGTGCCAGACATGCGGTGATTTACCTTGCCCTTTGTGCAGCAGTGTAAGGTTAAAAAGCGAGAGCAACAACAACACTTCAACAGTATGAACCAAACCGATAACAAAAATACAACTAAATACAACAAATCTTATCAAATGCCACTAGATTGTCTACCTATTTTATTCAAAATCTTCTTTCTCGGTGATAATATTCCGGACTTTCGAAGTATTTCCGCTTCCCCTGTTTTTCGGTCGCGCGGGGGAGTGGCACCCCTTTACAACACAACCACACAGCTACGATAATTTTTTTAACATGATTACAAGTGAAATAATAAAACTCACTCTCTTCTCTCTAGTTCTCAATGCAAACTATTCTTTTTACTTTGAAATACGTGAACATATAATTGTTCGACGGATCTTGACCACCGCAGTTCTTTGAAAGTTAATTTGGCATTTGCGAAAGCGCCTTCAGGGGAGGATTTCAAAATTTTGGAGGGATGTTCAGAGGTTGCTAAACGGTCGGGAATAAATCTTGATTTTATATAGCTTTGTGAAGGTGAAATGTTTTCCCTTCGACTATTTCTAGGCCTAACTCACAATCCTACTCTAAAATTTTAAATTATCAAAAAAAAAAAATACTTAATCGTTTAAGAAAGTAAATTATATGAGCAGAAACAACGTAAAATAGGATTCGTATCACCTTCTTATAATAATGTATCACAGTAGCAGAGTACTTATTCTTTAAAGGGTTGTGAGTTCTATCGTGATAGGAGCCTGGAAATGGTCGAAAGGATACGCGTTGTTGAAATGGCAGGCGTCATCGGATGATAGCAGGAAGAATAGAATATGTTTTCTTATAATTGCTTCTTTTTTGACGCATCCGAATTTTTCATGTTTCCCACCGCCGTGCAACTAAGTCGAGCCCTGTTCACTATCATTTTTATCCCACGTACCGTGAAGCATTACGTTCAGGCTTCTGTTGACTGTTAGATTCCTGGCTCAACTATAGGTAGTGTTAATAATACATCGCAGGAGCAATATTAGATAAGTAGAAAGCCACAAAAGCACGTTTTTGATCGTTCGCAGAGCGAACAGAGACTATGATTTACTATGACATTCGTGAGTGACTATCCTCATCCGAGTACACGAAATAGTCTTCAATAGTTTCTCCAAGCCTCAAGAAAAGAATTGCACCAAAGTCTCCGCACATCGCAACTGCATCATTCCACCTGCAGGTACCAAAGTTGTCCTCATTCTTGAATTTTGATCCTCTTTCGCGGTCTTGGAAGTTCTTCAGGCGATGTTGTTGTATGGGCAGAAAGATAGTCTCGAAGAATCTGTACGACATCCAAACGATCGTGCTTGACCACCAGATCAAGAACCGCCCGACCATAACGATCCTCAGTCAACATATGGTCTGGTATCATTTTGCTGAGGAGAAGCCGTACTATTTTCTCACCCACCTGGAAGGCGGCAGCAGCATGTAGTGCCGTCCATCCAACATGGTCTCTTTTTGCAACCTGTTCGGGTGTTAAGTTGTTAGGAAGAAGTTATGCTATGTTCTCATTTCCGTTCAGGACTGCAGAATGTAGTGGCGTCCAACTAGTATCATCTCCTATTGCCACTTGTTCAGGTGTCATATTACCGAGAAGAAGTGAGACCCCTTTTTCATTTTCCATCTTGACTGCATAATGTAATGTTGTATACCCTAAATCGTCCCTTATTCCCATACTTTCGAGCCTCGTTTTGGGTAGAAGCAGCTGAACTATCGGATTAGGGCCCATGGCAGATGCATGATGTGGTGCCATTTCCCCCTCCCTGTCTGGTGTGGAAGGAGCCTGTCGGCTCATTTTCTCGATTAACTGGTCTACAATAGGTTGATTATTTTGCTTAACCGCAAGGTGTAGATAAGACACGCCTTCGAAAGTCGGGGCTGACATGAGAATTGGATCCATATACCGCAGCAGGAGCCGTACCATAGCCTCATTCCCAACCGATATGGCCCTCGCCAAGGGTATAGAAAATGATCCTCGATTTTTGATCATCTCCGGTCGTGTTTTCATTTCTTCAAGCAGCAAGCCCGCGACCTCCTGGTAGTTCTGAAAGACAGCAGTGTAAAGTGCCGTTTCGTTTTTGGCGGGCTCGTAAACAAAGGCGCCTTTGTTGAGTAGCTCTCTCACGATTTCAGGCCGTCCATATAAACAACTTATACTGATAGGCATGTCGCCGGACTCGTTTGGTTCCAGTAGCCATGGATGTTTGAATGGAAGAGCCTGTATTATTTCCGTGAAACCCCAGATGCATGCTGCAAACACTGGATTTCGTGGTCCACCATGGGGTAACTTAGAGCCTCCGGAAAATTGCGCTCTTTTGGAACGAGGATTGCCTAGGTAAAACTTAATATGGTCGTGAATGGCCTCAAGCCAACGTCCAAACCCTTCCTCAATTCCGGTCTTGGAGATAAAATTGGTGTGCAGAAGGCTAAGATAACCAGATCTTCTATTTACTGGACTTGCCCTTACCCGATGGTCGGGCCAGAACTCTGTATAATACCAAGGCATATTGTCCCTGCCGCCTTTCTTGATAATCTTGACTGAAGCACAAGGGTTACCTAGAAAACCAAGACAATCTACTGCAACCTGGGTGTGACATTCGTCGGATGAGAATTCTCCCAATTTACGGCGCTCAAAATACTCTCGGACCGAGACGTGAGCAAACTCGGCGAGTTCCGATGCATTTTTAACGATAAAATTGCTGCAGATGCTCAAGATCTGTTCCTCCATAAAAGTGTCCTCGGATTCCTCGAGTGCCGGAAGTGATTGAAGTGCTGCGACTTGGGCTAGTTTGACCACGGATAAAGCGCGGAGTGAACATAATCCATCTAATGACTCTGATTGCGATTGCCCGACTGAAGGAGTTGTCAATTGTATTGTTATTGAACACTTCGTCGTACACTTCGAGAAGGTCTGGTGGGCTACCCTTTGAGGCCTCTAGTGCATCAAGCTTTTGTCGCACATCTCTAGGATGATGCATACGGGAATTAGGACCCAAGAACACCTCGAGTTGGAGCTTGGCCCATCGAAACCTAAATAGCAAAAAATAGGTATGGGTTTACATGTCTCTCTCGAAGGAGCGCTTACTTACATGCTGCCGGCACGGCTGATTAATACCCGAATCAATCGGACCTCAAGAACTTCATGCTTGCCATCAAGCAGGCGACGGCCAAGCTTCCACTTATACCTCTCTTTAACCTGGGTCCTGATGTACGCAGCAATATCATAGTTGGTTAATGCACCAGAGTTAAGTTCGACTTCATTCACATTTGGAAAATCTGGCGGTGGCTTGACTTGTGGGTGAGCAGAAAATAAGAAATTGACAGGTTTCGCCACACCCTCGATCACTTGCTGAAGGCGTGCTGGATGAAGCAAAAGTACGTGTGGATTTGCGTATTCATCAAGAGCATCGACAACGAAAACCGTCGTGCCATTTGAATTTACCAGGTCGACAAGGATATCGTGACAATCGTCAATCTCGAGTGAACGTTTCTCACGAGTTTCGTACTCTCTCACGATGGATGGTGCAATAGCTCCTTCTATGCAAGTGCCTAGTTGAGCGATGAAACTGCAAAGGACGGCAAGGGGTGGGGTGCCTCCGCTTTCTCGACCCTTTGAGCAATAATAGAAGGCCATGCGGTCGTCTTCGACATGCTGCAGATCATTGAAAATCCACTCAATGACGCTAGAGCTGAGGCCTAACATTAGCCATGTTTGACAATTGGGACATGGAGGTTTACACCAAGAAGCTCTTGCCAGTACCCACTAAAACCGTAACTATGCGTTAGAATCATTGCAACGTTGTGAAATAATGAGAAGCTCACCAGACCCGGACAACCAAAGTGTTGGTATATCAGAAGTTAACCAGCGGTGATAAGGATCGCAGAACCACTGCCCAGAGTTTGCATAATGACTACCAAATTTTGATCTTGCTTGATTGTGGTCACTTTCGGGATCGGAAGAAGATACCCACAAGGGGATTTTAGTTGCTTCGTCAATCTTGGGTCTCATTTCCTTCCGGAGGAGGTGAAATTGTTCGATAATCAAAGAGTGGATAGAGTTTATAGAAATCGAATTTCTGGGATTGATATTGCCGGGAGGGGAATCTATCAAGTGGACTGGCTGTATAGATGACTGTTGCTCTAGAATTGGATAGCAGGTTAATTCGAACTGTTGCAGGGCGACCTCCCCTAGATTTGCAATGCTTTTCAATGCTTCTAAAGCTGTGAGCTTCTCTTGAGATGATTGTCCACTAGGAGGTTTGTAGACTACATCATGTTCGACTTCAGCGAATGCTCACATCAAAGCAGACATAATCTGTATCTCAAAACAAAGATTGTCCAGCTTTTGGACAGGACATTCTGGTTCTCCACTTCACCATTTCACGTAGAAATGATGACCGTCATATCCGCGAAATCATTGTAATGTCGCTGTGCCGATTTTCGGAGCCTTGGGGTGTAGGGTTTCGCTCTGGACGGCAAAACTTTCTTTGACCAGCCGCTCAACCACTCGGAAATCCTTCCACTTAGCCAGTATTATTCTTCCAGCAACCAAGTCTTCGATGGCGGCGCAGTTTGCTGCAACACTGGGATAGTTGGCTTGACGATCTTGTAATTTCTATTTCAAAGAATGCGGTTGCTTCACACGTGATTGCCACAGGAAGTCTACTTTTTCTGATTGTAGCAACTTGTCGACCACCTTTCCGATCTCTTTCTCAAACGAAATGTAGAGCTGACGTTGAGCCTGATAGGTGTCCACAAATTTCGTTAGATCGTCCATGCTTGTTTATGGTCGGGGGGCAATTCGGAGGTTACACGCAGCTTTTGGTCGCCAAATAAGATCGCATGGGAAAGGCTTGAGTGGATAATCTTATCCCTGAAAAGTAATATATTAAAGGTTTGTGTGAAACGAAATAGTACTACTTTGTACATTCAGTTAGGTCGAGGATCCAGCCAAGAACGATGTGCAAGCTTTTCCAGGTTGCGGTCGCGGCCCAAGGGTCTGCCTGATTTAAAGAAACATGACTGGAATCTGTTCGATGCTGGCGAGAAGCAGAACTCAAATTTGCGATTTGACCATGGTTCGGCTGCTAACATTCACAACGCCAATCTCATCGTAGAGGGATATGATGAAGGCGAGAGACTCGCTTTGCTGATTCGAAAGGTTTGGGTTGAGGTGTACCGTTGAGAGTCTGAGATGTTCAGCCGCCATTCTAACCGTATTTGATGAGCTGCATATATATGGCATACCGAGTACTCGGTCAGGTATTTTCTGTGTTCCGGGTTCCTAGTCCGGTCGAAATGAACAACATTGCCACAATAGCAAAGTAATTCAGCTTCGTTGACATAGTTAGAATTTCCAGGTAGGGTCGATCCCTGGCACCCAGAAAACCGCCGAACAAGCAAGGTTACACAACACTAAGAGGCCCCATGATTGTTGGGTGAGCGTCACATCCCGCAATCTAGGTTGTCAGCATGCGGGACAACTGCCAGCAAAACCGCACAGTGCATATGCTTGAACAAAATGCTTGGAGGTTTCCCAAGATCTTCAATAAATATGCAGCCGATGCAATGAAACATCGATTTGATAATATTTTGCCTCTCCTTGACAGCTACAGCGACTTCGCGATTGGATTGATGGATGGTGAGCATGGCCCACTAGTTATTCGAGACTCGGAATGTATCCTTGGCATCTACAGCCACTCTGCATCGAAGAACTTTCTCCAAGAAGCCTTGCTTTCTTGCTGCTTGTCTCTTCAGACCTGGTATCGCATTCTGGAACTATTCCAAATCTGCTCGTGTGGGAATATCTCCTTCGTATTATAGTCTCGAAAACAGTGCCATTATGGCGTTAACATGTGGATGTGCGAACACCATTTCGACCCATTATCGCCTTTCGCGCTTCCCAGCTCAATCGCCAGAGCCACTAAGCTTCTAATCGATTATTTGGAGATAGGCTTAGTATCCCCTTCCGCCAGTATGTGCCACATTGTGCATGCCATCTCGTGGGCGGTCTCCGGCCATATGGAACATGTTGGTATTCGAAGAATCGACATTTTGCGAGTCTGCGAGCGAGAAATATTCGTTGTTCGACATGCCACGTACATAGAGAGGATTCGGAGATTTGCCAGTGTCGAGGCAGACGTGCGGAGACAGTGTTCGTGCGATTGAACTCCAGAGCAAGAAGTTGGACATTGAAGAAGATTGCTCCACCGGGGCACTAGTGAAGGAAGGGAGCCGCTTAGTCATCAACTCCCGAGTGCTCCGAGCTGAAAATACTTGCCGGTCGAGAATTCAAATCATCTTAAATATTTCAATTGCCTAAGTAATAAACCACCGTCATGAAGCATTGCGTTGTTTAAATGGACATCCGAACTACAGTGCCCCCTGGCGCTTATATTTGAAAAATACTCTTGGATCTCCCCCATCTGAAGCTTGTCATTGAATTCCGGCAGTCTTCCATTTTCAGGCCTCATTGCCGCTTCATCGCTTCAAGGGCACACTTCAATGACTTCATCAAATCTCGAGTTGAGCTTTGCACATCTTGTACTTTTGGGGACGATATCGCATAAGGGCTACCCCCCATCCCTGCGAGGCGAAATGCCCCACGTGCGGAAACAAAATCGAGATACTTTATACAAGTAAAGCTTTTATTTCTCCTGAATATTAATATTTCTGATTTTACCCTAGCTAAACTATTCTTTAGCTATTTCTTTATTAATATTACTATTACTACCTAAAAATTACTTTAAGCCTATTTCTCTTACTATTTAATTTTCTTATTAGCTTAATCTATACTAAAATTTCATTTCTTTAGTATATTATATATTTTTAATGTCCTTATACTTTAGGCTAAAAGTATAAATAATTCGTTCTATCTAATTACGTTTAGCAGGGTTTTAAGCTATTCCTAAGCCTTTATATATTATATATTACAATTCTGTGATTTTAGCACAAGCGATCAGGTACTTAGCAGAGTTCGAGATTCGCTTAAGCACGTGAGTAGGTACGTAATCGGCGGAAAAGAATAGTTGTTACAGCTCTGCAAAGGCACGAGGGCCCTGACGTCACGTAGGGACGTACTTGCAAGAAGGTGCTGTATTCTCGAAGAAACTAAGCTAAGGAGAGAAGAAGGAGAGGTGGCCCTGAAGGGGCCTTATATACAGGAGGTGAGTCTAGCACGGACTAGGACGACGTGACAAGGGGGGCGCGTCGGGGACGCGTCAGGTAAGGGGGACGCGTCAGGTGAGGGAGACGCGTCAAACCAGGTCTGTGACAAATACGTCTTTTATTCTTCTTCGCCTATGTCACGTGTCTACGAACCACGTGACACCTAGCGACCGACTGACTTCCCTACTATATTATAAAACTTAATAGTAGTTATATACTACCTAATATAAGGTAGATAACTAAGGCGAGTAGTATTATAGTTACTTTAAGTGTGTTGTCCGCTATATAGTTCTTAAGCGTGATCGCCTTACTTGTACTCTCCCCTTCGCCGTCCTACTATAAAGCCTAGAAGGCATCTCCGCTCTTTAAGACCTTATTACTCTCTATAAAAATGATTCTCGTGTTACGTATCAGGAAGTATTACGGCCTATCAAAGGTTACTATCTAGTACTAAATTATAGTAAGGTGATTAAAGAGTAAAGATAGCCCTTTATTATTAATACTAATTTTAGCTAATAGACTATATTAATATTAAAAATATTAAAGGCAGATAGAAACATATATACTAGTACTCTAAAAGTATTATAAAAAGTAGTCTAGCTTTATAGAATTTGATTTCCGGTATAGTAAGTAGATATTAAGCTAGATAGATTAAGAAGCCTATTACTAAGATTATATTAATAATCTCGACTTACCTTTCTAGTGTGATTGTTAGGACCTTAGGTCAAACCAGCCTTTATATAATCTCTTTAAAGAGTTGACTTAGAGTTAAAACCTCTATAAAGACTAAGTGAATTAGAAGCGAAGCCTAAGGATGACTAATCAATAAGTTATTAGACAAACGGACGTTTAAGTAACTATAGCTAAGCGATTAGTCATCAGGAATAAGCGAGAAGTCTAGGATTCTTAAAGGTATATAAGAAGGCTTAACCTTCTTATTATTAACCTTTCTTTCTTTTTTCCTTAGCTTTAGTTTTTTAAGTCACTTAGGAGAATAAATTAGTAATTATATCTTATATGTCCCCTTTATTAGTCTTCTTCGTATATATTAGCTTACCTCGTATAAACCCTTAGTATAATCGGTTCTATAGACTATACGTAATCTACTAGGCCGTTTTTAGCAAAGCCGATTCGCTTAACCCCCCCCCTCTCTACCCTATTAAGTATATAAAATAAATATCTACTCCTTTTAAAATCTATATTATTATAGGCCGAATATATAAAACCTCCTGAAAAGAGCTTATACCCGAGTAGAGAGCTGAGATTTAGGGGAGATATTATACTAGGGAGTCTATCGAATCAATCTGTCGTCTTTTTTATCGTACTTACTCTATAATATCCTCTTTTATTACTAGGTATAAGGAAAAGGATCAAACTAGATTTAAAACACTCTCTCGCTAGGGTATTTTAAAGAAAACCTCTAATCAGAACAACCGAGTACTTATACGATATATAATAAAGAATCTAAAAGAGACTCTTAAATCCCTATATACGCTAAACAAAAGTAGTTATAAGCTTTATATAACTATAGTCTGAAAAGTCCTTAAATCGTATAGAAAAGCTAAGCGTAAGCCTTACTAAAAGCCGTACCTTCGTCCTAAAAACAAGAAGAAGCGATTATACTAGTATAAGGCCGAAAAACGGATAAAAAAGAGCTATAATAAGGTCGTCTAGTCTAATAAGGTTACTTTTATAGTTAGAGAAGATAGGACGGTGGTTTACGTTATACGGGGCTCTAGGGAAGAGTATTTAGATTAAAACCTATAACCTACGTTTAAATATAGGCGTATAGCAGTTAGTGTTTAGTCTTACTACTATAATAACGAAATAGCTCCTTTAGTCATTATCTTAAAAGAGGGACGAATAAATATATAACGCTATTTAGAGACTTATATAAAGTACTTTATATCTTTTTATAAGAAGATAAAGCGAAAGTATAGGAAGGATGTTATCGTTTAAGAAGATAATACTCCCTAGTATACTATAAAGGTAGTATAAAAGTTTTAGAAGGACCTTAATATCCTAAAGCTAGACTAGCCCTTATAGTCGCTAGATCTTTCCCTGATTAAGAACTTATAGAGGTATATTAAGAACATTTTAAGTAGGAAGCGGCACGAGATCAAAAATATCCTTAGAATAGAAATAGTATTAAGAGAGTTATAGCCTAGAATTAGTACTGATTTCTTAGTTAAGTTAAATAAAAGTATATTATAGCGTTTAGACGTATATATTTAAAACAAGGGAGGGGCTATAAAGTATTAGAATAGCTTTAAAACTACCTAATTTAGAAGTGATTTAAGCTTATAGTTCTTGAATTATAGGTGTTTAAAGTAGGGGAGGCCCGAGTCGCTTAATTACGCACAGTCTATAGACCCGATTATACGCTCGTGGCAAGCATAGCCACTAAGTCTTAAATCTAAAAGTCTCCTACTATATAGATTAAGGCCTCCTATATAAATAAAACTATATATTAAGAGTTAGAGATATTAGTATATAAGCTTATAATAAACGTTAATTTACCTATAAATCGCTCTTTAAGGTCGCGCTAGTCCCGCTAACGAAAACGTAACATAGGTGTATCCAGCGCTTAGCAAAGCAGTACAGCTATAGGAACCTAGTAAATCGAGTAGTAGTCACAGGCTAATGGCACATTCCGCTGCTCCCAAGGGCAGACGCAAATTGCATCGCAGAGCAAATGTCCAGCCGGTGTGTGGGTATATTTAGAAGAAAGTTGGCCAGGTGAAGGAGGAAAGCAATGGAGGTGCTGGTTATCAAGGACAAATCAGGCGGAGTACCGTTGAGGGGTTGCATGATTATTCTGTTTCTGCTCTCGAATATCATACTCCTGGAGCCTCAGATGCCTGGTTGGCCGACTCACAGATCGTGCGATTACTCGCTGGCCCCCAATGTGGGCTCGTTCCGCGTCGAATCGCAACCCTACCGTATTATCTGTCGCATAAGACCACCCCCTCCCATAAGACCATTTCCTGGCATATCAAAAATGGAAGGAACGGGCTATAAGACCATGGTCTTATATTATTAATAGATCCTCGATTCCTCACTTGCAGAGTATATAAGGAAGTATGGCATTGTAAATAGCGAAAGGAGCTTAATATTAATAAAATGCATAGGTATAAGAATAAATATATTAAAAGCAATAGAAAAAGCTAAATATTCTCGTCTGCCATATCCTCATCGCCATTAATTGCGTCATCAAAGTCAGCATCCCCCTCATCAGGATCAAACCTCTCGTCCGATTCAACGCCCGAATCAGTAGTCATGTCGTTCTTATCTTCCTCCTTGATTTTGATACCTTCTGCAACCTCCTTTGCAGTGTATAATAAGCCCCGCTCGTTGTCGTCAACCTCAATTGTAGACTCGCAATCGTCATCAATAATAGCTGGGATTTTTGCAGTGCCTTCAGGTGCTTTTTGCTAGTCCCCATAGGTGAGGTTTGGGCAGTCCCGTACCTAGAGCAAGTGATCCTCTGAGGCGTCTATAGGGAGGGATAAAACGACGCTTTTGAAGCATGCAATAATAGCAACACTATATTCCTTTTGTATAAGACTATACTTAGCTATAAGACCATTCCCTAACGAATCAAAAGTGGAAGGAACGGGTTGTAAGACCATGGTACTGTGCGACAGATAATACGGTAGTCACAGGAAATTGAGAGCTAGAGTAACCGAGTTAACACCACATTTCTTAGCACCGTTGCGGCCATAGAGTTACTACGTTACTATGTAATTAATTACTAGTTCGGTCACAATTCCTGCCCAAGAAGACGTGTTCTAGTTCAGTTGCCATTATCAAGCACTCTAAGTAAGAATTACTGAGGTTCGCTAACGATTTAGCGAAGGGGGTAAGGTAGGCCTAGCGAAATGTTCTGCTAACCGCAACGAAAGAGCAGCTAAAGTCAACGACGGATTCGATGGTGGGCTGACAGGGAAAACCGATAGATCACAAACATGCAGGTTCTTAAACCCTTTAACGCAAAGATTCTCACCCACGACACCTCCTTTTGTCTTCGGGCCTTCCATGCACATAGTGCCGACCTCATGCGCAACTACCCCAAACCCTGCTCTACTCATCCTCGGAGCGAGATCGTCCGGCTTTGTAGGTAAGATTACACCATTCCTAATTCGAGTCGCGAGGTCCTGCATTTCCATCTGGTATTTTTCTTCAAGCAGGTCCGGAAGACGCCTGATCCTTATGACTGGATCTGGGGAGGGAATGTTGATGACTTCATTGTCATCTCGTAGGGACCCGGTGAATTCGAGCTCGGCGAATATCTTGTCTGAATTATTGGCTTAGTCTCCGGAATCATGTCCCGCGAGGTGGTAAACGAGTGCGCTTTCGAGGTCGCCGTCGGGGGAGAAACACTGCTCGGTCGAGGAGATTCCGGGGCCGCGGCCAAAGAATCCGTTAACATTGATGATGACGTTGAGGAGGGCGAGACGGTCGCAGATTTTGATGAGGCAGTTGAGTTTAATAGAGGGTAGTTTTTCTCCCTTGAGTCGGACTCGTCGTGCGAAGCGGACGCTCCAGATTTCGTGGTCTATCATGCCTTTACCAACGAGATGGTTGTCTTGTTGCAGGCCGCTGTTAAGGGCGATAGTGGCAGTGCCGATGGTCCCGGCGCAGGGGACGACTTCTACACCCATGGTCTCAATCTGCCTTACTTGATGGTTGGCTACGGTACGTACAATCAGGGATTTGACCTGTGTTGTTGGCCTGCAAGAGGCCATAATATATTTCAGTGCTGAATATCATGATAGGATGTATATAGAGTAATAATGCCTCATACCTAGGATGATAAAAACGCGGTTCCGCATCTACTGCCTCTAAAAATATTTGCGCAGTTGATGACCGGTTGACTTGAAGAACCCCTGTGTCCATGAGAACGGTTAAATATTCATCCCTTGCATAAATTCGATTGATGAGAGAGTCGACAGTGCTATAAGCACCCCGCGGAAAGATGTATGGTGCAGGAGAGATCAGATCAGTCGCAACCGGTGCAAGTTCGGTGTGGTGGCCTGGTATGCGCCACCAGTTGATCGCTTTATCTACCTAGTTGACTGCGCTTTCCAATGTTTGAGGATTAAGTTGGCCCTTAGGATAAATCTGGTCCTTCTGAGAGTTATTCGTCATGAGGTTGAAGGCATTCTCGTATCCCTTATCGCCAAGGTACCGAATGATTTCTTGTGGGAAGTACGTCTCGAGAGTTTGCTTGTCGACCCTTGGTATCCAGAGACTCTAGACGTTAGCGCGGCCACCGAGGCAATACTTGAGTTCCCGCTTATGTGCACGCCCCGCTTATATGCACGCGTTTTCCCACCACACCTCACCCTCTTTAAATACCTATAAAATGGCCAACGAAGACAATATAAAGAAGGCTTTGGCCGAAATCGAACCTCTTTTAAGCCTGATTACGCTGCTATCGCTAAAAAGCACGGTCTACTTCGTTCTACGCTGTCCCGACGCGCTAGAGTGTCACGACCCACGTGATTTGTCATGTGATGGATCGATAGGATCCTAAGGGGATCCGAGCGATCCTAAGGATCCCGTGATCCTAGCGACTAGCGCCACTACCACCACCTATATAGCTATATAGTCTCCCTATGTTAGAGCGTATACTTAACTTATATTCTAATATTATCACTTGAATAGGATAATGCTCTATCAGAACCTACTTGACGCTTCTAAGGCTAAGTAAACCCCGTTCACGTGACATTGAGATCTCACGTGATAACAGAACGTTATATAGAGGCAAAACTACCTCCAGGGCATAATTCCTCTCCGAGAAGCTCTGATGTCTTACCGACTCTTAAGAGCGGATCCTAATCAATCAGATTAACCGTCTTGCCGACCGCGGGATCCCTCTAACTAGTCAGATAGTTAAGAACTTTATAGAAGAGATTATTAGACGCGAAGTAAGGAAGAACTAGGTCGGCTAGTTTTGTCGGCGGTACTAGAATAAGCTAAAAAGTTTATATTTATATAATATTAATAATTTACGCGTTAAGGGCGAATATATACCTATATATAAGCTGCTTTATAATTTAGTTAAAAGTTTTTTTATATTATTTTATTATACTTTTAATTGATTAGTTATTAATACGTGTTTTATAATAGTTACTCTTAGCTATAGAAGATAACTATATTACTACTAAAGATATCTATAACTAAGACGAGAAGGGGTTCTTAATCGGGTAACTTAAAACCCTTAAAAGGATTATATCGTTAGAGGTATATAAGTTAGGACGCGTACGCTAAGCTATATAAGATAGAAACCGCGAATTTATCTCCCCTCTTACCTACGTCTCTATAATTAGACGAACGATTCTTACGACTCTTTTATATAAAGGCGAATCGTACGACTTATAAGATACTTAGGTAGAGGACTTAAAAGACTTAGACGACTTATTTTTTAAGATATTAAGTAATAGCTAGAATAATAACGCCTTTAGCCTTAAGAAGCTTACTAAGGTCTTTAATCCCGCTTCTCGAACAACTACTAGACGGGGAAAGCGTCTTTTAATCGTCGATATTTATTTTAGCTATCTAAATATAGCTTTTATTAATAAGTACTAAGACCTATAGATTATACTACTAGTTCTCCCGCTATACTTAACTTACCGGCTCTAGCTATTAGACGTCGCTATCTTTAGTCTCTTGTCTATAGTATACTTAAACGAACTTAATTACTTTATATATAAAGGTCTAGGGATTACGTCGATAAAGAAGAGGTACTTTTTATCGCTTTTCTGGTTGTTACGGAGTTGGTTCACGTGACCTGTTCTACACGTAACGGCGCTAGGCCTAAACGAGGTTTCGGGCAGAGGTTAAATACGTAGCTGCTTCTCCCTTTCCCTTCTTCTCTTCTTCGTCGATTATTCTAAGGAATAGAACACTGATTACTTGACTTCTCCTGAGTGCTCTATAACACTAGTCGGCCTAG
>JAAMPI010000088.1:0-69770 GCA_013054445.1 Cudoniella acicularis | reverse complement strand
ATGTTGCGGAGAGTTTGGCGATTTCTTCTGTAGTTGCGGAGGGCAGGAAGCGTGTGAGGATTGAGGGTGTGGATGGGGAGCTGGGTGTTGCAAGCACTTGTTGGATTTTTTTGGCTCCTGAGAGTTGTGTGAGGATGCTGGGGCATTTGATGGCGTTGCTGCGCTCGAGTTGGAGGCGGGCGGTCCAAGATGAGGGGTCGGGGTAGTCGGAGGGCCCGTACCCGGAGCGGAAGTAGATTACGGCTGCTTCGAGGGTTTGTGTGGGGTTGCTTGGGAGGTGGTAGAGGAGTTGTCGTTTGGGCGTGTTGGCTATAGTGGTATGAGTCAGAATGTCAGCGAATGCGAGGCGGAAGACGGGAATAGTTGGGTGGGAGGATTGGAGTGCGTATTCGAGGTGCCGTTGATCAAAAATGTTGCGTTCCGGGGACTGGACGAGGAAGATGACGCAGGGGGTGTGGAGGGTCTCTTGTTGTTGTTTGGTGTAGGCGTTGAAGGCGGCGTGGATACCAGTTGCGAGAGAGGAGGTGCTAGAGTTGGAGGGCAAGTCTATTTCTTGGGTCGAAATGGGGTTTGACAAAAGGGGGTACTCGGTTTGGGAGAGGTATCTTAAACGAGTTAGTCAGGTGATCGTTGAAAAGGGGCAAGGTCATGTGAGCAGTAAAACTTCCCAAAACGGTCCCATCAACTTACTTGTGTAACTTTGAGGTCTGGGAAGAGAGACCTCCAAAAGATGATGCAATTGTGTTGAACTCGACTTGCTTGACGACAGGGACTTCATCCTCGCTAGTTTGATGGACCATATAATCCGACCTGAAGAGGCCTAACGACAGATTCTGTAACAGTTTTAGCTTGTTACGAAAATGTTTTGGAATTAGAATCGATCCTTACCTGTACGTAGCCTTCCTCCTTTACCTTTAAATGAACTTGCCATAATTCAGCAATGAATTCATCGACCTCAAGGATTCTGCTTCTGGTCAACATAATGCTGCAAGGATTGCGTCATGAGACAGTGGGGGTAAAGAAAAACCACAGCAAATTCAATTGGCTGCGTAGTAAAAGGCACCTACTCTTGAACAATGCCCTTTAAAAAGTCCTCGTCTTGAGATATTGCTGCGTATAACTGATTGTATGCCTTTTGAATCGATTTTGCTTGCTCAAAGCAGACTCGAGGGAAAGGACTTGGAAATAGCGTAAGGGGCGCCGTGGTTGCTAGAACCCCATGGGGATCTGCCTCAGCCGAGACGAGAGACACTGGTGGTCTCACAGTCAAGCCATGTGCTATTGACCAGTCCTTGATAGTTGCCAGAAGCTGTTCGGATTCGGTGCCTGTCAGCTCGGGCGGGTAGTCTTTTTCGGGAGCTCTGCTCGGAGCCATGTCTTAAGAGGCGTAGGGAGGATGGGAATGAGATTCCGCAGGTTTGGAGGAATCGATATTTCTTTGTTGGCCGGATGCGTTCGCATTCAGAAAGGGGGGTAGATGTGATTTTCTATCCGCATAGTTGAGATGATTTGTAAGACCCGATCCCGCCCTCATACCTAACAGACGAAAAAGTGAGTCCAGCAGCGGCGCGTTGTCTCGGCTACCGGAGGGGAAAGTCTTGGCGCTCAACTTCATGCTTCACTTCGGCCTTATCGATAAGGAAGTGGCGCACACGGATGCTTCCACTTTCCACTTCCTCCGCGGCAGGAAAGGGCACGGGTAGGAAAGGGCACGGGCACGGGTACGGGGAGCCTGGCTGGAAGTCACGCTTTGCGCGGTGTGAGAGACGCGACTGCCTATCGCGTCGCTCGACCTCAACCTCACTTAACGTCGATGACCTCGAACGACGACTAAGACGACCACGACGACCACAACGACAACACTAGGAGTTCTACAATCCCTTCCCCCCATCTTCAACTTCTCACGTCCTTTTAAGCAATTAATCTTGACGACCCCACTCCCGCACCCGTTCTCTTCTTGGCAATCTTCTTCTAACCCCTCTTCTCCCTAACTGCCCTCAATTTGCTTTCTCCTCGGTAAGGCGTGAACCCAGAGTCAGTCTACTCTTT
The DNA here is from genome assembly GCA_013054445.1 of Cudoniella acicularis. Lineage (NCBI taxonomy): Eukaryota > Fungi > Ascomycota > Leotiomycetes > Helotiales > Helotiaceae > Cudoniella > Cudoniella acicularis. The sequence goes on along the minus strand of JAAMPI010000088.1, from coordinate 67,721 downwards.
AGTCCCAAGATAAAGTTCAAATTATCTTCAGAACGATCGTTGGTGTGATTCAACTTCGCCAAGGAACGAATGGAGAGCACATTCCTGTGACTGAGACATTTGTCTAGTCTCGGAGCATCTCACCTTTGAACTGGTAAGCTCTCTATCCTATCTATAACTCGAATTCACTAGTCCTACTCAGCCACTTCTGTCAACCCTTTTTCTACTTTCTCACCTTTTCCTCAAGTACAACTACGCTTTCTTCCAACAACAACTTCGCGCTCAACCTCATGACTAACTTCTGTTTAGCTCGGCGCGGATCCTCAGTTCTTTCCTGGCTTGATAACCTGCCAACTCCGAATATCATCACTCCTCCATGCTCACCACCAAAGGCTGAACCGAAGCCTGTCGCCGCAATGGATAGTGACGACCCGTGGAACTGGTCAATCGACCGGGTGGTGCAAGAGCTTTGCACAGAGAATCGATCCTGGCAGCCACGTTCGTCAGCGACACTGAAACCAGATCCTGCGAAACTTGAGAAGACTTTGAGGGATCAAGAGGTGACTGGTGAAGTCCTCCTTCAATACGTGGACGACGAGTTTTTGAAGACCGACCTAGAGATCAAAGTCCTCGGTCGGCGAGCGTTCATACATGGCGCCATCGCCGAGCTGAAGCTGATGAGTCCCAAATACCAATTATATCGCGAGAGAGATCACCCACTTAGCGGCGCTTCATCATATGTGCCCCAGAGCATCAATGATTCCGGTAGACTTGCAGGTTTTGCTTTTGAGCAAGCTAGGTCCGCGACGCTTTCTCGTGATAATGGCCAGCAGACTTCATTTGTTGTCTCCGACGAATCTGGCAACAAGCGACGGAAGGTCGATGCCGAAGACCTCTCTGGGTACCTTGAGATCGAATACGACACTGGAGCTGATAACCCGGGTACGCCTGATCGCGCACTTGAAAGTGGTATTCTGACTCCAGCACCCGAACCGAATGTTGTCCAAATCAACGGCAAGAAGAGGAAGAGGATTGCGCCAACACTTATCTCGACCACCATTGATCCCAACCGAGATCGTGAGATTCCGACCGACGCAGACAACGTGATTCAGAATGACCCACAAAACGTCGAGCCTGGCGTCGTGTACATTGGTGATGACGGAAAGAAGAGACTCATGCCTATCTGCCAGACAGACCCTGCCGAGGTCCTTCCACTGATCTCCGACGGTGCAAGTTCAGCCGTTCGCAAAAGGGTGTCTTCCACTGCCAAGACCTCCAACACACGGAAGAGCAAGGGCTGGAAGAAGATGTCCGTAGACGACATATTTTATCCTAGCGTTAAAATTGGGGAGGAACTTCAGGCACTAGATGAGGAGCGCGAATTTTTGCAAAGCTCCCAAGATATCCCAACTGGGCAAAGGCTTTACGTCCACAGTGTGATGAAGTCTTTTCTTCGAAATCAACCAATCGCTTTTAATCGTGGAGAAGAAGACTTCTCTGCGGTTATCCCGTACGCCTCCAAGTTCGCCCCAAAGTTTCTGAAGCCAAGTTTTACTTTATTTCACCAGGACCCAGAAGGTCAGATTCATGCCAAGCGAGAAGAGCTGTCGTCATGGCCAGAAGTTGATCCTGAAGCCTCTGTTCAACTGCCAAGTGCTGGTATTCTCGACGACACTTATGTCAAATTCAAACTTCCAGGCCAAGAGATTCAAAATGGTCTTGATTTTCCAGACAATTACGACTATTTGGAGAAGTACATCTATGTCGAAGGCGGGGACGAGGTTCTTCCAGTCTATGGGGATTCCGACTCAGAGAACGACTACGATGAAGCAATGTGGCGTGAAATCGAAGCTGAACGGGGTCACGAGTTGAAACAAATAGAGAAAGAGACCAAAAAGCTGCCATTAAGCGATGATGAGGTCAATACTATCATCGATGAAGGAATCATTCAGCTTTCAGCTAAATGGAAGCTCAAAAAACTACCTCGCTTGCTTCCTAAAGCCCGGCGCATCTGGCAAAAATCTCGAAAACATCGATCCCAAATTCGGGATATTCAAGAATTACAGAAGACAAAAACACATGCTGAGGAGCAACTTGCTAAAACTCGGAAGGATGGTTTTCTGGACGACGTTTGGTATAGCAAATCTCAAGTCTTAAAGATGCTACCAATTCTGGAGCAGATCGTCTTCAATTATGAATCAGCTCGCTGGAAGATATCAGTCTTGGAGAAGTCCAAGTGTCCTGAAAAACTCCCTGCTGACGTTCTGGCCAAAAAGTCGTCAATACCCGAAAACTCTAAAGACAATGAAGGCGAGGGTGAATCCCTAGATACGGACGCGGCCTTGTCCAGCTCCGAGGACGGCCTCGATGAATTTATTGTTGATGATGTACTCAGCGAGCATGAACTCAACCTCGCTGATGGGGAAGGTAGCGAGGAGGATGCTACGATGTCAGATGCCAGCATACCAAAGGCATCCCCAAAGCGAAGTTTCACTCCCATAAAAGCTGTCGAATTTGTGCGAAGAGGCTTGCAACCTTCATCTCCATCTCCATCTCCATCGGCGTTACAGAACCGAAGCCCAGCTCGTTTCGTGAAGGATGAACCGACACTATCGCAACATCCTGCAGCGGGACCTTCCAGCAGTCCTCCGAATGTGATAGATCTAACAATGCTTTCTTCTGATAGCGGACCAGAAGTGTGGGATCTCACCACGCCACGGAAAAGGAAGCACACGAGACCTCTTGTTAGGCTCATCAACCGGAACAGTCCTTTTAGCAGCCCCATTAGGATTTCAGACGATGACGATCTGGAACTACCCGGTTCTGGTAATATACCAAGTTTCTATGATATCGCTGCAATTGGCCAATTCCCTTTACGTTTTTGGAACGGAACGCAAGATAGGACCCGCCTGCTAATAGCAATATTGTTCAACATGGATGAGTTTTCCCGCGGCCGGATTTTCAACTTGATTAATGACGTTACGGAAAATGATCTCTGGGTACATATGTCTGAGGTCATGGGGGCCAATAACGTATCTGAAGAAAATATCAAGGGTATGGATCAAAGCCTATTCGAAACTTTGACTATATTTCTTAGGCTCTTCGAGATATTCATCGATTGTAAAAGCCATCCATATCGCGAGAAGCTGAAGAAGAACACGATTGAAAAATTGAAAAACGGCCAGGCACAGTGGTATCCTGATTTCTATACCCTTTGTCGCCAGCTTCCTGGCTACTTCAATGCCCAACCTGAATTAAAGGGGAAAGAAAAGGGAAAGGGGAAGAAGAAGGTTCAGGATGAGGATGAGGACGAGGACGAGGACGAGGACGATGAGGTCTTTGTTGATGCTGTAGAAGGCAAGTTGAGGGATAGTGAAAACGATGAAGATGATGAGGATGGCGAGCCAGTTTCTGCTGTCCGACGTCGCCGTTCAGGGGCTATCAGCACGTGAGTATAACTAGCCCCGCTATTTAATCTAAGCTAACAAGAAAAAAGTGGTAGCGAAGAGGACCCTGAAGTCGAAGACACCCCGAAAAAACTGCGCAAGAAACGTAAGATTCATGAAGATGAAGCAGCACGGAATCTGCGAGAACAGGATCGTCTCCGAATTGCTGAACAAGAGGAGCGTCGAATGAAGCTCCGCGCGGCTCTGGCAAAATCAGGACACGACATGGACGGGGTTAAAGGCCAAATCATTATTAATGATGCCAAGTCCGATGACCAGGGCTACGTGCTAGTCCATCCCGACACAGCGGCTCGAATCAAAAAGCATCAAATCGAAGGCATTCGGTTTATGTGGAACCAAATTGTTGCTGATGAAAACACACAACAGGGATGTCTTCTCGCCCACACAATGGGTTTGGGTAAAACAATGCAAGTGTACGTTAACTTTCTTTCCAACACTGCACACGTTTTTTGGCTAATTCTCTTTCACAGGATCACGTTGCTTGTGGCAATTGCGCAGGCAGCCAACTCCGAGGACCCCACTGTAGTCTCTCAGATTCCGAAAAGCCTTCGAGAATCGCGTACTCTTGTACTATGTCCACCCACTCTCGTAGACAATTGGATGGATGAATTACTCACGTGGGCTCCGAAGGACCTCCTGGGTTATCTCCGGAAACTCGATGCAGCTTCGAAGCCAGAAGAGAGGCTCCTCGGGATTAGTAGGTGGTTCGGAGATGGTGGTGTTTTAATTATGGGTTACGAGATGTTTCGAAATCTCGTCCACAACAAGAAGACAAAAGTCAGAGAACCCCCACTCAGTACAGAGCAGCATGAACGAGTATTAAAAGAGCTCTTGGAAGGACCGAATATCATTGTTGCTGATGAAGCCCACAAGCTTAAAAACTCCAAGGCGTCTATAACCACAGCAGCGGCGCAATTCAAGTCCAAGAGTCGCATTGCTCTAACGGGATCTCCACTTGCCAACAACGTTGAGGAGTATCATTCAATGATCGATTGGGTTGCTCCTAACTACTTGGGCGCTATCAAGGAATTTCGCTGGAAGTATGTGGAACCGATCCAAACTGGACTCTGGCAGGACAGTTCTTCTGCAGAGCGTCGAAAGTGTCTCAAGATGCTTGGCGTACTGAAGCAAGACATAGCCCCAAAAGTGCACAGGGCAGATATGGCAGTCCTTCGAAATGATCTACCGCCAAAGAAGGAGTTTGTGATTACTGTGCCGTTAACAGAATTGCAGCGAAAGGCATATTCTTTGTATGTCAAATCGATGACTTCAGGCCAGGACCACGCCCTAACCAAAAATGGCGAGGTAACACAAGCCACGCTCTGGCATTGGCTAGGAGTGCTTTCACTTCTTTGCAATCATCCTGGCTGCTTTAATAAAAAGCTTAGTGAACGCAAAGAAGAGGCAAAAAGGGATGTTGCTGCAACCAACCGAGGAATCTCAGATGTCGAGGCAGCTATAGAAGACGATTATAACCAACCTATTTGGAAGGTTGGAGTGTCGCAAGATCTCATCCGTGAGGAAACCTCCTTGTTCCGTGAGGAGGGTGTCGACATGGAGTCTATTGAATTGTCCAACAAAATCAAGATTCTCTGTCAGATCTTGGATGCTTCAAAAGCTGTGGGCGACAAAGTATTGGTGTTTTCGCAGTCTATCCCGACCTTAGATTTCTTGGAGGCACTTTGCGTCAGACAAGGACGCAAGATTGCTAGATTGGATGGCAAGACACTAATGAGAAAGCGTCAAGCCTTGACAAAAGACTTCAATGGAGGAAACAAGGAATTATACCTTATTTCTACCAGTGCTGGAGGCCTAGGCCTAAATCTTCCGGGCGCGAACCGGGTTGTCATTTTCGACTTCAAATTTAATCCTATTATGGAGGAACAAGCTGTTGGTAGGGCGTACCGGATTGGCCAGAAAAAAGAAACATTTGTCTATCGTTTCGTCGCTGGTGGTACTTTTGAAGGTACTGTCCTCAACAAGACAATCTTTAAGACGCAGCTTGCTTCAAGAGTTGTCGACAAAAAGAACCCCATTGCGTATGCAACACGAAAAATCTCAGACTTCTTGTTTGAACCAAGAGAGGTTGAGCAAAAGGATCTTTCTGAGTTTAAGGGTATGGATCCAAAGGTTCTCGACGTAATCTTAGCTTCTCAAGGTGAAGCTGGAACTATTCGCGCTATTGTTCAAACCGACACATTTGAGCGAGATGACAACAATGAAAAATTGACGGCTGACGAAGAGAAAGAAGTCCAAATTCTTCTCAAGGAGGAGCAGTTAAAGCGGTCCAACCCTCAAGCTTTCGCCGACAGGCAACAGTATCAACCACTTTTAGGCATTCCTCCTCAGATACCAGTGAACTCGGTATTGCCTCACAATCGGGCAGTGTATTCGGTGCCTCAGAGCCATTTTGCAGCCCAGTCTTCTCGAATGTCTTCACCCTATCACGCTTCTCTCCCGGCCGCTCAACAGTATGCGCCTTCAACAGGTCGAATAGCCCCTCCAGCACAAGTAGGAGGTCCGACACCAGCACCACCACTTCCTGCTGCACAGCCATCAGTTCCGCAGATACCTCCCCCTCCCAGACCAGCAGCTGCTACTAGTGCTTCTAGTGTTCAATCTTCCGTGGGAGTTTCTGGGAAATCTGGAAATCCAAATCCCGATTCTACCCCGCATGACTCTGCACTTGCGAACAGCGACAAAAACCAACCAGAATCATCTAGGTCAGATGCTGCTGCGGTACTAACCCCAGATGCTAAGAGGACTGGTTCGGAACTTTCTCGTGGGCGCTCACCGATCCGTAGTTCAAATACCAAGGTCCGGTCTGTTACCCCCGAACATCCGTTATCGCCTTCGCCTGCATCAATAAATCAGAACCGTGGACACAGTCTAACCAGGAATAATGAAAGCCCACAAAAGCACCGTAAAGTAAGTCTTTTCTCCTGTCCAGTAATAAATACATAGCTAAAATTAGTGGTTAAGTTTTTACGATATATTGAAGATGTCCTCGCGGGTACGCTGACCAAGGGTTTGCCCCTTGATCAACTAAAGGAGAACGCCAGAAAACTTACGAAGGCATTCAAAAAACTCACTAAGCATCAAGTCGCGAAGGACCAAATCCTTCAAGATATTCATAGTGCCCTTCAAACAGATCGTGCAAAACGTCAAGCATTACTTTCCTCAGAATTGACTCCGGAGGCACTTATTCACGAGCTGGAGAATTCCAGGCGAAGTCCTTCACGCAGCATCGAGAATGACATTACAAAAGTACGCTTTTCAACTAATCCTTCGCAATATGTTGTTCCACCAGTTCCAAAATTCAAAGGGGCTCGAAAGTCTGTGCAAGAAACTGCTTCTAGATTCAAGGAATCTCAGACATTCTCACAAGAAGAGGATCCATTCAGGTCACGGCAAAGCTCAAGTGATCAGCGGCCAAAGCCATACATCTTTCGGCATCTACTCTGCTCCCAGCTACAAGAGTACTTGAGGCGTCATGGGGTCAGCGATGTTGGCAATAGGCTGGCGTTGATTCAACGCTGCGAGAAGACGCAAAACAATTTGCTAGCTCGAAATAAGGTGCAGCCAGTCCACGCTATCCAATCCTTGCTTTTAGATGAAGAAAACGAGAATTCTCCTTCCTCAGCCAGTAATGCTCGTCCCACAAAGGAGGCTTTGGCTGAACGTTTTTCAAAATCAATCAGCCGCCAACCTCAGACATAAGCTAACGAGTTAAAATTAGTCTGCGATGTACGTGGCTATGAGCAGAAAGCCTGTTGCTTCACTCAAGACTCCAGTGACCAAATCATCGCCGCACACCAATACTCCGCGAGAAACTCGAGCATCTACCGAAAGGCGGCGCTCTCAGATGAATAATGGAAGCTCTTCGAAGTCAACCTCGCTTCCCAGATGGGCTCGGGAGGAATTGGCCTCTGGAAGCAAGAAGCATCGCCGAGAATCAGGTACTTCAAAAGCTTCCCACGCAAGTCCTTCTCGATCGAGAAGATAGGAGCAAGCTCCTTTCATACTTTTTTACATAATCACTTTGCGTTTTCTTTTTTTTTTTTCTTTTTTTTTCCATCACTGGCACATTCTCACGGCGACATGATAGAGGGACGGCAGTTTACATAAGAATTATTATGCGCATGTGGCGTTGGGAGGATCGGCGATTAATGAAATAATACCCACTCTGAGCGGCGGCGCTTTTGCTTACACATCACATTACTTGCATGGAAATTTTCGGGAAGGAAACGGATGAGGCACGAATGCGATTTGATTGATAAGGGGAAAATGCATTACTTCATGGCTGGGTTTGCTAGCATGCATGTATCTACTGAGCAACCTCAAAATTGATGCTAGAAAAGCGTTACATACAATACATATGAGATAAGACGGGGATCAATCAAATATTACATGCTCTCATTTGATGTTTGACATGATAAGTGTGTGGTAGATCTCTACTAAAGCAGGCTTTTTCTTTGAGACGACCGGAAAATCCTCAAATAGTTTATGAAAAGTTTCTCATTACCGCAACAGCACTTGCCAAACACATCACCGCGACAATTCCAATCGGTGCTACTGTGTTCCGAGGGAGGGGCTCTGAACTTGTATTTTTTGAAATTTAGATATGATACAACAAACAATTTCAAATTGTCGAAATGCCTTGAGCATTTAAAGTATTCCATATACTCTAAGCATTTGAAACGTCCAAGATACCTATTAGATACCGGTATTCCTGGTACCACAAGTACCTGTAACTCAAAACCCGGTCCTTCCCATAGGAGTGTTAGTTGAGAGTATACCAATAACTACCGAGTCTTTAAAACCCCACCGTTTTTCTTTTTTTTTTCTTTCTTGTTTCCTCCAATTCGTTACCAGGGCTCAGTGTCAGTGCCTTTTAGGATAGGACCATGGAAGGACGGATGGATGAATGGATGAATCTTGAATTGTTGGAGCGTACGTGTGAGAGCGAGGGAGAAGGGGAAAGTGGCAGTCCTGGGCCCTCGGGGCCCTCGAGACGGAAGGACCAGAGGGAGGAGGCGGTTGTGTAGCGGCTGGTGACGTTCGTAGAGTTGTAGATGGGGGGTTGGGGTTTATGGGCTTTGGTTGGAGGTTGGAAGGATTGGAAAGGCGAGAATATTGATTGATGTATTTTGTGGATTGTGGTTTATGGTTTGATTGTTGGATTGATTGTTGAGGAGTTGGAGATGTCTGACGATGTTGGGAAGAGGTGTTTTGTGCTCTAATGTTCTGGTGCTTTGGGGGACTAGGAAAGTGGTTGAGAGGGAGGAAGGGTTAGATGAGTGAAGTGGGAGATGGTGGGTGGAAGAGGCTATGGAGATGGAGATGGAGAGAGCTAGTGGGTGAAGGGCTGAAAAGTGGGAAGTGGTGGGTGGTTGTGAAGGCGGGGAAAGAAGTGAAGAACGGAGAAGGTAGGCTGATAGAGGAGTATGATGAGATGCAGCGAAACCAGGGGAGTTTGAGAGAAGAAAATGTGGCATGAAGTCTCCATTCCTATGTTCCGGCAGGTATTCCGAGAGGTGTGCTACCAAGGAGAAGAAGGAAGTCTCGGTTCTCGGCTTGGTCGAGTGTGCTGGATATGCAGTTGTAAGATCTTAGGTTGGATTTGGATGACCAGAAAACAAGAAGTGATAGTAATCTTAGTTGAAATAGGATTAGTCTTAGGTTGCTATTTTGGGAGCTCCACTAGATGCTGCTTTGATTTTTGGTGTGGGTGTTGTAATATATTTTAAGTGTTTAGCAGATCTTTTGAGACATGGGTGGGTGAAGAGAATTGATGAGAGCTGAACAAGAGTAAGAGGGTGAATGCCCCGCATGGCCGCCATGTCTGCGAGGAGAAACTCGGTGAGGAGTTGCAGGCTGAGTATCTCCTCAATTGAGTGGGGATGGATAATCTGTCGATTGGTCGGATCGGAGGAGGTTACATTGCCAAGTACAGGAAATCCACTGATGTGAGAATGTGAAAAGTTTTAACCAGTTGAGCAAGGGGATGTCAAATGCTTGAGGGGTTGTTATGCTGCTACCTGTATAGTATCAATGTGAGATGCCGCGAAAGTTTGGCCGCACTCGTGGAAGTAGAACTGCTGTGGAAGGCCAATATCAGAATCAGATCCGAGCCGGCGTACATTTGCTATTCTCCAAAGGATGAATCGAGCACCTTCCTAATTCCTGAAGAGTGTTCTCCCTGTATCTCAAATGTGTTATTTGGATAAAAATATGTATTAAAAGCTGCGAAAAAATGTTTTGCCCTGAGATTCTCGTCCAAATTATGTGTCCTACCCAAACCCTGGAGCCCTCCAGTGTTGTACAAATATCTTGAAAACTTACTTCTGATGGAGAACACAAATGATTAGTGAAAATAGTAATCATGCTGCATTGCTGTCGGGGCGGCTTTAGACCGAACTGTGTTTTGCTTTCATGCAGGGTCGACTTGAGTGGAGTGATCCCGAGTTAGAATTCGAAAGGTCGGTGTGAGGGTGATACCCAAGGCTTGTGACTGTGTGGTGAGACGCTCCTGATTGGAACTCCTGCGTTTTCTGCAGGTTATCTCTCGGCCAGGTGGAGTACGCAGAACTGAAGCCCAGATTTATCATCACACCCTCCGCTCTCCGAAAGATTTACGGACTGCCCATTGATAACGTTCCGGCTAAGTGCCACCACCCTATATCGTTTTCGGCTTGGTGGAAAGGGCGTGGAGAATGAGGCTGTCGTCGCTCAAATCTTGGATATCCTCTCAGCACTCACTGGGTGTTCTCGGGTGTTCTCTTCTCCTTGTTCAGGCGACAGGAAGGCATCAAGTTTCCAGATCTCAGGCACGTCTCGCCCCTCTTCTACCACTCGGTTGACTGCACCATCATCGAAAGCAATGCCGTACCACAATAATACCCCCAAATCCCTCGCCATAATTACGTTGCTCTTCACATCGTCTCTTAGCTCGGGGATCTCTTGTTCCAATTCTTTCCAGAAAATCTCTCTCAGAGTATTAGCATCCGGATGATATAAAAAGCCATTCGGTGTGAGTTCTCCCAATATCTCCTCTAAGCCGTAGAAGCAGATCCCGAAAGGAAGGTATTCTGACTCCGCCCAATCAACCAAACCCCTAAGAACCCCAGTCGAAGGCTCTAGCATGAAATTCCCCGGCATAAGATCACCATGTGTGAATAACCAAGGCAGGGAAGTGATGCGTGGCAGCTGCATGAGCAGAGTCTTCGCCAGGGTTCTGAAGCGTGCTGGCAGCGTGGCTCGAAGCGCCTTTAGGCGGGTTTCTATGGATAGCCCTATAGTCCCCAAAGGGAGGCTTGATTGGGGTTGGTTGGCATGGTGCCAGGATTGCGCAAGAAAATCTGCGAAGGAGATGCAGAGATTGGTGAGATTTTGAGTGGAATAGGCAAGGAGAGGGGAGCTACGTCGGAAGTCTCTCAGCGATATCCCTGGGATTCTACTCATTCTATAGACAAGCAAGCCGGAAGAAGGTATGGTTGTAATGTACTGGGTAATTGGAGCAAATTCTGGATGTATCTTCGATGCTGTTGTCGTTATTGAGAGGTCCAGCCGGTACGTATTGGGCCGGAACTGAACAACTATGTCGTCTCCAACAAACACCGTCAAGGAACAGTAACCCTGGCATGATGGCAGCGAGCTGCTTTTCCCTGGGTAAAGCTGCGATACGAAGCTGTTGCACTCGGCTCGATCATTTGCTGTCAGGTTGTTGCGGGTGAAGAAGGCTCCGATGGAGAGCGATGCCTCCGGTAGTGCTCCACCATGTTGCTGTTTCTGTTCTTCCTCAGTCATGGTGATCTTGACTGCACGCAATATGGGTCTGCCATTTCTGACTGCAGTCTGCAGAGCAGGATCGAAATGCTGGTCCGAGAAGAGGAGACGTTGGAGAAGCTGCAGTAGCTGCAGAATGCACATGAGGGGTTTCAATCGAACCCCACGCTTATCGAGTCCTATGACCTGCACACTGCGGGTAGATAAGACATAGCTTGAGTTGTGCTCGTGGCCATTGCATTGTCGGAACGCTGTGCCATAACTTCACATGAAGCGTCGATGGTGTTTGGTGTACGAATAATGTAATAAAACCCGGGTCCAACGAATGAGGATGAAAGGAGAGATGGAAAAACCCGTGTTGTGGTTGCAAGACGATCTTCGCTTCGCTGCACCGGGTCTCCCCTCTATGCAACCCGAATCCTACATGTTTAGTCTAGGCTAAAATAGACGACAGTATCAGTTTGAGAATAGAGCCCAAGACGCTGCTTTTAGGTGCTTTTGGGACACGATGTCGTTGATTTTGAAGACAGCAGTAAGATCTTCACAGGACGGTGTGATCTGACCACCTTCGTAGAAATGTACAGGGTTAGCGGGAAAATAAATTGGGCTTCTCGAAAGATGAAAGACGTGCATGGTCACACGGCGTGGAAGGGTTTGGATGCAATTGACTTTTGTCGACTTTTGAAGTTGCAAAAGTTGTGCAGATATTTATTTGATACCTTTTTTGATGCATGAATTAGCGGCATCTGACCCTGCATAGCTTTCTACCTTAAATGATTGAGCCTATCTTCGAGGTTGAAATCCATTTAGATGAGGGGAACTAAATTAGTACCTGAAGTGATTGGCTGTCGATGAATTTTTGCTGTGTTACTGAGAGAAAAGTCTAAGGAATACCGCGAGAAATATATACAATGATTGGTTAGCAACGAACAATCACGAGATCAGAGTGAATAGTCCGAAGAGTATGGAGATATTCCTTTTGCGGCCAAAGAGGAAGTTCTGCTGAACTCCGCGGAGGCTAGAATGTCTATAGAAGTGGACTAGAAGCGAAGTCTTCAGAGTCAATGTTTCACCCGGCAACCTGGAAATAGAATTTTCAAGACGACATAGAGCCATTAGGGGTCTGATAACAAAAGCAATCTTCAAGGCCATAGTTGAGATGTAGTAATTCTTCAATGGCGCACAGCAGGGAGAGGTAGATCATGATGACCACCTTGAAAATTAAATAATACCAGTAAAACGCCCCCTGGTAAAATATCTTTGATTTAGTGTGCAAATCTGCTCTAGATAGTGTATATGATTTTGATGAGGAGGAACAGCAAAGTGTCAAAGTCCAAGTAGCCTAGCCCAGTATGTAATCCGACGAGAAAGCGAGCAACATTGGCCAGCGGGTAGTGCGATAACGTGTTGCATAAAAAGGAAAATGGTATAGCATCAAGAGGCACCACAGGTATAATTAACGCAAACACGACACCCAGATAGAACATAACGCCAGCAAAAGCCCATATCGTCTCGTCTCATCCCTATCGTCATCCGTATGTCATGCTTTGATTGTGATTCCTCCATGCTTCAGTGTTTTCATGGATCATCTTCGATGGCAGCTTCAAATAAAAATATCCCCCGAGAATTAAGCAACGGTAGCCTTCTCGTTCATAACCTCGCTCTTCTCGCCGACCTTGCTTCTCCGGTCTCTCATGACAGCATCCTGACCACCCATTCGTCTGCTCAGTGCTCGCTCCAACTTTGCGCCCAGGGCCAACTTGCTCAAGTTCTCGGTCTTTTCTTGACTGGGGACGAAGCGTTGGCTGGCCAACTTCTTGTTCTCGAGCTTATCAAGTCCTTCTTCGATATCCTTGATTTCTTGTTGTGCGGATGCCGAGGAAAGGGAGGTCTTGACGGTATTGGCAACGGAGGGAGCGGTGCTGTAGGTACTGAAGCGAGTGGAGGCGCGCTTGGATGCTAACTATGGATTGAATATGATGTCAGCATGCGAAGCTCATGAATGGACACAGACATGGCCGCTGCAGGTTATAGGGGAAGAGATAGACTCACACTGGCTGCCATGATGGGGCGAGAGGAGTCGAGAGAGGCACCCATTGTGTATTTCTGGGTGCTGTTCGAAATGCGACTGAAGCCTGAAGGTGATATCTGCAATGATGATCGGAGTCGGCGGGCCGTACTTGTAGTTGAAGAGAACCAAATCCAGGATCACTTGCGGGTTCCGGAAAATTGCGATGACGGGTAGAGGCTGTATTCAAGTCGAGTCGAGCAGGCGTTCACGGAAGAAGAGTGATGTCTTGCTGCCACGAGAGATGCCCTGTGCCTGTCAATCTGATACACTCTCAGGGTGTAAGTGGGCTAGCCTCAAAGACGCTAGGCAGGAAAGAGCCCGAGGAGGGCTGCAGGTGTTTGACAAGAAGCTTAAGTTTGGCGGAAACGGCGCGCAGGAGTTTATTTTTGTTCTTGTTCTTGTTCTTGTTCCTGATGCAAAAGACAACGCAGATGCTTCAGATGGCAGCGCTGATCGGATTCAAGGAGACGTCAGCGTGTTGGCGGGGGCGGTGTGGCTTGTATTGTAGTGTTGATTCGCGCTGTCGCGCAGTCGCAACTTCCCTGATCGCATTTACGGGCCTTCTCTAGATCTTAAGACGGCGGCCGAGGTATAGCAGCGGAGGTTGGGGGTCGGGATGTTTTGGAAACGCCCACGGGAGGCTTACAGAGTGACTGTCACAGGCTCACAGAGTCACCACGAAGCAGGAGCGCAACAGGATTCAGGAGGGAGGTGAAGCCGCGAAATGCATCCAGGAGTAGCCATGGTTCCCGAAGCCGTTCTTTGTCCTCCGAGCCGCTGTCCGAAGCCGTTACGTTGGAATTCTGGAAAGGGGTTCGAAAAACCAAGACACGGAGCCTGTCTTGTTCGCATGGTGGTCGACAGGAGGACAAACTCTGCGCGGGATCCCGCGGCTGCTGCAGGTCAGGCATGCTGGTGTTTTGGGAAGGTCAACGCTGGTGCAACGGCCATGTTGCTTATGGGCTGGCGCGGTGATGCTTTGGGAGAAGATCAGCCGTTGTGGAGTTCCACGTTTTTGTGGCTACAGGGAAGCAGGACATGGGGTCAACGTGGTCATTTCGGCCTCAGAGCACTGAGCTTACGGGAGGCGGGCCTGGCACAGCGCTGCCCTAGAGCTGCATCGGTATACCTAGGTGACACCCATTTCTGCATTTTAGGCCTTTCCAAACAATTGGCTCTACCAACAGCGGGTACTCTGCAGAGTGTAGACACGAGGCTATTTCACGTCAATAGCTACAGAATCTACCTAGATAGTGTACGCACAGCATCGAGTGCTTCGGCCCTGGATTTGGCGATTACTGTACCTACTACTAACACCTTCGGATTACGGAGTACCGGAGCCTTATCGAATCAAAGCCTGGAAAGAAAGCCGAGCTTTTTCCCGCCCAAATTGGGAGCGCTCCTCATCTCATCACTCTTTGTGCACCGACTCGTGACGCCGTCTAATAAGCACAAACCCCTTTATACTTGCTTCTTCTGTCACTTCTCACCATGCCTAAGCCAAAACAGTTTCTGAAAGAGGCCAAAAAGAAATCAAAGCATGCTCCACAGGTAGGAAATCCGCTCAGTTTCAAGCTGGAATTAACACATTATAGGTTCCCACCTCTGCTGATGAATTTTTAGCCGGTAAGTACCATTAATTTGTTTTATTGATGTTGCTAACAGAAGCTATAGTTGGTGTCGACTTTGAGGAGGCTGGAGAGAAATGGCGAGGTGGCGATGCTGCAAAATCTACCAGATTCTTCGTGCGAGCGATCGAATGCTACGATGAAGGCTTGAGAAAGTTTCCAATGTCCTTTGACTTGGCATACAACAAGTGAGTGCGGTGAGCTCTTCAGGCAACGTCGTTCACTGAAGGCTGATCACAAGTAGAGCCCGAATTCAATATGAGCTTACTCAACACCCTAAGCTTCGGAAACAGCTGCCTGGAAATCTTCTGGACCTACTACAGGTTGCTTTGGACTCCAGCCGCTATGCATTGAAACTCAAGGAAGACGATGCTGATGTCCTTTTGTAAGTTTTATTTTCTTTCAAATTTATTGCCTGCTGCCTATGCATATGGCCTTGACTTTAAGATCCAGCAAATTGGACCAATCCAATCCCCTTTGTTGAGCGTGGAGACTGGTATCATCGAAATATCTGGAGAACTACCTCTTCATTGCTTTTTACCCTATGGCCCTGACCCCGCCCGGGCGAGTCTAAAGAGGATCTCCTGGTTACGAACTCGAATATTGATATATTCTGCTGTTGCTGGGAAATTTTGTGCTCAACCTCACCAGTATCTGCTTTGTACCTTGGGAAAATTGAAACCCTTAAGGCTGGTATATCAAAACTGGATATCGAAATGCCTGTTGAGGGTAATTTGTGTCTTCGGTCCATTCAAGAGCTAAGCATTAGATGTGCTGTCTGGATGGAAAATATTTCATGTTTTTAATCCCCATACCGTGTTAATGGCCAAATCCACTTTCGATTTGTAGCCCAACTGGGGTCCAGGTTCTTAGGTGGTTCGGAAGGTGATAATCACCGTGCTCGTATGGGTTATTCCCGATATGGCCATTAACACGATATAGGATTTCAAGAATTGAGTCAGAGTCGTACAAGTTCTTTAAGTGCCTTTGGAGGAAGGGAAGCCCTTAGCCTTCCAGAGAGATTGTGGAGTAAGTGCTCTAGACAATTCTGATTGACGTTGATTCTCTTAATTTCTGTTACTTTTCTTACTATGGCTTGTACTTCGAGTTCACCTTTGTCTATAATCAAAAAATTTAAGTTTATTTTAGTGGCTTCGGTTAACAGATCGATCTGTTGTTTAGCTATCAACTCGATAACTGTAATCAGTCAACACAAGTCTTGTCTCTACAACCTCAATCTCTTTAACAAAAGTTCATCTGAAAGTCGCTTACTCGTTGTTCTGAATCATATCCTTTCCTAACTTGAACAATCGCGAAACTGTCGCTGACATACTCAGCAATACTGGTCAGATACTCACAAGCCTGGTGGACGCTCTTAACGAATCGAACATGGTACCAGACAGTATTGGCCAGTCTGATCTTGTCCAAACGTCTTACCAACTTTTACAGGAGGCTCTAGAGCTATTTGCACGATGCCTGTCCCTCCAAGAAGCTCAATACAAAGAATTCCAGGTGCAACTTGCATCTGCAGCGGATAGCGAAAGCAGTATCTCTAATTCCGGATCTACTGCTACTCGTTCGGAAACCCCAATGACCGAGGACTTGGAGATGTGCGATGGGAATTTGCAGATGGGTGATGGAAATAGGACAGAGGAGGAGCGATGGTAAGTGAAAATACGGGCAACGCCGCATTTTTTCGCCTATTCAGCGCCAGGGCAGCTTTAAAATATGCGTGTGGTGGAGATATTTCACGACAAAGAGAGCTAACATCTCCATTTTCTACAGGGCAGCTGTGGTGTTGCCTGTCTCTAAAGAAGTGCTCCTTGATACCATCCTTGCGCAGTTGGAGACAGCAACAGCTTTATTGAGCCTTATCACCGATGTGCAACAATATACGATGCTTAACAACTTCTCCCAAGCGACTCTGGCCAAAGTTACTCTCTATCTTGCCGAAACTAGCAATCAAATGGAAATTAATCTTGCCCGTGCCGTCTACAATAGCGCTGCTGCTGATGCTGGTTATCGTAATCGATTTCCTAACGCGGATTCGATAGTGGTACGTCTCGATTAGTTGTTTTTTCCCTGCCCTTGAACACCCAATATTCTGTAGACATTGCTCATATTCCCACACTAAATTATATTCGGCAGCAAAGGCTAACGAAATGAAATACAGAGCTACTTCACAAGAATCGAAGATATATGGAGAACCGTAGCTATGGGACCCCCGCCGCCTTCTGCTGAGGGTCTCTCCAAGAGAGCCGAAGCCTATATTACTGCTAGCAATCTCATTCGCCTTGGCCCTGAAGGTTCAACGAAGCAAGCCGGCAACTCTCGATGGGCTCTGCTAACCTGGGCACTCGCCGACCTAAAAGCCGCAACTAACTTCCGCGATGATGAAAACATCGCTAATATATATACCACCATGGGCGATGTAGAGCTTTGGCGCTTCCAAATGGGCATGCCACCCACATCTCTTCCTAATGCGGTCAAGAGCAAGGCAACGTTGGTGAAAAACGCAGAGACGTACTATAGAGGTGCGAAGAAATTGACTGCAAACAGAGATCTTGAGCAGCATGCCGAGGCTTCTACCAAGGAGTCTCTGGCGATGGTATTAGCAGGGAGTTTGGACGCGCTGCCGACTGGCCGTTCTCTTCCAGTCACTGCCCTCCAAATTATGAGTGATGCCGTTGAGGAAGGACTGGTCCAATGGGACCAAATCCCGGGCCATGCTGGAATTGGTGTTTAAGGCTTAGGCCAGTGAAAGCAGGATTATAAATTGTTAGGGCGCTCACAGAGGATGGAGAATTACAAAACACTACTATGGTCTGTTTTTACTCGGACAAACGTCTTTTCATAACTTTCCAGCTCGAAGCTGAATAATTTTACCCCTGTGATGCTTCATGTTGTCGGTTGAGTCCGGTCTCCCCACTTTCAGAAGTCAGTCACGTGTATTCTCTTGGCACCGGGCTCGCTTAGGAAAATGGGAAGCTTAGCGTTCATCGACAATTTTGCCCTCCCAAGATCGTCACCTTCAGCCAGCACCGCAAACTGTTCACTCGTCTTCCACCGCTCAGTCTTTCTTCTAGAGCTCCTCTTCAGTTCTGATATCCGGATCCTTCCTAATTTTATTGTATTTGAAGTTGGTGGTGTTCCTCATCCCCTTCCAGAAATATTTTCCGCCGGGTGTCCTTCAATCCTAGAACGCGTTCGATATCCGTGACAGGACTCGACGGCCTCGAAGACCATTTTCCCGCATCCAAATTCTCCATCCTTGGTGCTCAATCTGCCTCAGCCTGACTGCCGTGTCAGTAACTCTACGCCGCTTCCTTCCGCCGTTTCGTTCCCGATTTAGAGGTTGACAAAAGTCGCCCTCTTCTCTTCCACCTCCTTCCACCATGGCGACCAACGGCAATTTTGCCCAGCAGGACCAATACAAGAGCGCACCTGAGCAGTATCCAGCTACCTCAGGCGCTGCTGACTCCAATACCGGAAGCGCGTCTGGCAATGATTTGTCTAAGGATGAGGTTGGATGGTACTTCGTTGAGCAATACTACACTACCTTAAGCAAGTCTCCAGAGAAGCTTCATGTAGGTCTAAAATTCCAATCTTAGGGGAATCTACTGACAAGAAGCAGCTCTTCTATGGCAAGCGTTCTCAATTCGTGTCTGGCCTTGAGGCTGAGGTGGCGCCGGTTTCCGTTGGCCGTAGTGTAAGTCTAAGCTCTCAATGCGCCAGTACTCTTCTAATAGAAACAGGCTATCCAAGAACGCATCCGCGAACTCGATTTCCAAGACTGCAAGGTCCGTGTCTCCAATGTCGACTCACAAGCTTCTTTCGACAACATCGTCATTCAAGTAATTGGTGAAACCTCGAACAAGTCCGCAGAGCTCAAGAAGTTTGTACAAACTTTTGTCCTCGCTCAGCAACCAACCGGCTACTTCGTTCTTAATGACATCTTCCGATACATCAATGAGGAAGGTGAGGAGGAGGTTGTTGATACTACTGCTCAGGAAGAGACCCCAGCTGCCGGCCCTCTTGTCGAGGATGTCGAGATGCCAAAGGCGCAGGCCTCCACCGAGGAGCCAGCCCCAGCTCCTTTGGATGCGGAAATTGTTGACAAGAAGTTGGAGGAAACTATTGAGGTCGAGTCAGCTCCTGTTGAGGTCCCAACCACCAATGGCAACGGTGAAGCTGCTGTCGAGGAGGCCGAAGAGGCTCCAGTCGCTGCTCCAGAGGAAGAGGAAGTCCCAACTCCAGAGGCCATAGAGAAGGCCGTCGAGGAGGAGGTCAAGGAGCCAGAGAAGCCCAAGGACCCTGTCCCAAGCCCTATTGTTACCCGCGCCCCATCCACAACAAAGCCTGCTGAGCCTGCTCAACCCTCAGCTCCCCCAAAACCATTGAGCTGGGCTAGTCGCGCTGCCGCCGCTGTCGGCTCAGCACCGAAACCTGCAGTTCCAGCAGTTGCTCCAAAGACCGCTACGCCTCCCGCTCAGGCTCGTGCCGCTCCTCCTGCCACTAAGCCTGCTCCAGCTCAAGCAACCCCGGCTCCCGCAAGTCAGGCTGAGAAGGAGAAGGAGAATACCGCTCCAGGCGCTGGATGGCAGACTGCTGGTGATAATGCCAAGAGACAGAACCGCCCACAATCAATTTCTGCGCCGCTTGAGAAGGAAGGCACAATGGCTTATATCAGAAATGTGACTGAGAAGCTTACTCCTGAGGAATTGCGAAGTGCGCTTGAAGCTTTTGGTCCCTTGATCTACTTTGATATCAACCGCGGAAAGGTATGAGTTTAATATCCCCCAGAAGGTTCTATTTCTAACACTGTCCAGAACTGTGCTTTCGTCGAGTATGCTACTGCTGAGGGATATCAAGCCGCAGCAAGCAACAATCCACACTCAATTTCAGGAGAGACAATCTTTGTCGAACCTAGACGACCAAAGGCCGGTGCATATGGAGGCAATGGATATACTGGAGGACGTGGAGGAGTCAACACACGAGGTCGCGGCGGATTCCAAAATGATCGTCAAGGTGGCCAAGGTGGACGAGGCAATTTCGGACAGAACCGTGGCCGCGGAGGTGCACCCACTCCCCGGGGTCGAGGCGCAAGCCAGGCTACGAACGCATGAACTCGATTTACACCCCAACCTGATCTCAAAAACGTCGACAGTATTCCAACCCTCCATCCTCCAACTTCGACGATGTAACATACTTGGACTACGGTTTATTTCTTCCACATGAGACCCAAGAACCTTGTACTTTACTTGCTATCCTCCGGTTTCCCTCTTTCCCCTGCTGCATTCTCACCGTTTATTTCTCTCGCGTCTTTTGATTTTGAAAAGAAAAGTTTAGCACAACATGATATCAAGGGATGGATCGTTCGGGAATTTGATCGTTCGATTTTATATGTTTTCATGTCTAACGCTTGCCTCTCATGGGACTGATTGCTTTGCGTTTGCATCAGCCTTCTGCATTTTCAATGGACGGACGGGTTATATTTTCGTTGTAATTGCGGAAAAGGGTCTCATGAAGGAAAGGGCATGTTTTATGGATGGATTTTTGATATGGAGATTGCTTGGGAGGAATGGTGGTTGGTATGAGGGTGGGTGTGGCTTGGATCTAGAGTTGAAGAAAATGGGGTAGTAGAGAGAGGTATGGATGCTGAATGATGGATGGGAGGAAGGGGTGGAACTACTGTAATTATTCGCATAAAGTAATGACAAAATATCACTCATGCGCTGACTTGCAAATCCAGCGTCTTTTTCTGTGGGTTATATATTTCTTTTCCTTCGCCTGTTGGGAGAATGTTGGGTTGGGGCCGATTTAATTTGTAACACTCATAATATAGAACCGTAACAAAGCGATTGTTTTAACGGAGTTCTCGCTCAAAACCCACTCGATATTCAAATCGCTACTGTATATCTCGTTTCATCTCTCACGCATCATCAGCCCTACCGCCACCATTATTTTTTCCGGAATACAAACCGGTCGGCAGATGAAATAAGATGCTAATGTTGATGCACCTTTAAAGCACATACCAAATGCGGCATTGTGCGAACTGACCAGCCACCGCTAACCTCATTTCACTCATACAGCAGGTCCGTTCACCCCCACCATGCATGTGCATGTATTCCCGAAAGGCCATATTGCATACGACAACGACGATCGCGAGTCGCGACGCGACGGGAAAAGATGGGGCGTAGGAAAAGGTAACTGTTTCGCAAGTTTCCAAATGGGGTATTGTGCGAGATAATGCGATGTGCAACAAAACCGTGAAAATGGATGACGGGTTTGTTTTTTGGGTGGTGGGAAACCCGGGTAATGGAAAAGAAGGAGTCTTAGAGCCTGGTGGATGACCGACCTCGTGGGAAGAGGTCTGAGGCTTGAGGGATTTGGAGTGGTGAGTGGTGGGGAGTGGGAAAATGGCGGGAGGGCGGCGGGTAGGGAACGTGGGTTGGGGCGGTACAATATCGTATCTGTGCGAATGTGGTATGGCCGTGGAGATGAAGCTCGAAATCGCGTGGTTATTGGGGGTTATTATAGGGTCTTGAGAGCTTTGCTGAGTTTGCTCAAGTAGGGGTGGGTTCTCTCGACTTCGATGACATTCTTGAAATTGATGAGTTGATCTGGGTGTTGATATTACTGGAAGTTCTTTTCTTTCTCCCTTGGGGTCTATTCTTGTGTTAGTCATCTGTTTGAAGTCCACTCCTGTCTCTGGTTCGTTTATGCCTCATTTTATTTGTTGTCTGAGGCCGAGGTTCGTGTCTAGAAGGGATTTCTTATTGCTCTTGTCATAGAAAGTCGTGATGATGGATTTTTCAGTGATTTAATGACGGAAATAGGTTCTCGTGATGCGTTGTCGTTGAGTCGAGAAGACGTTCCAACATGAGGCTCGACTCTAAGTAGAACTGAGCTGTCTGTTTCTGGTGAATACGGATCTCGTATTTTCGATGGTTGGAAGCTATTTGGTAAAGCTCTCTGTTCTAGCGAAGAGGTTGATGTGTACCTTTTTTTCCAAGATGATTCGCCCTTCAGCATACGAACTGGAGAAGAGACTGATTTGTGACTCTGTTTCCAAGGTGATCTGCCCTGAACTGGCAAAGAGCATTCGGGTATGAACCGGACAAGGTTGAAGCATCGCCACTGTTCAATTCGAGATGGAAGTCTTCGATGGTCATCATGGAATAGAGGGAGAATGTTGGTGATGAGCTGTTGAGGCCGCTATCGTGAGAGTCGTTACGGAGCGTCGCGAAGATCACGGCGAGTCTAGAGTGAGCATGAGCAGACTCTGACTTGACCAAGTCTGAAAATATCCTCGGGTTTAGGAGGTCTTCAAAGCCGAGGTGAAGTCGAGCCCGGATCGAACAGTAACACTATAAAACCGAGACCACAAGAACTTTAGTCTAAGAAGATGCTTCTTTCCAATTTGCTTGAGGGCGGTTCTTCATTGGACTCGTGGTCTTTAATACGGCACTCCGGGCTTCCGGTATGGTGGTGGACAAGGTGTTCTAGGCACTTGATCGACACTTGAAGTTACTACAGCGTCTCAACGATTGTCATCCTGCCGTCTCCCTGGGAGCTGGTCTCGACCGGCCGTGGGATTGCCCATTGTGTATTCTGGCCGTTACTCGCGAGTAATGAGAGAATCCGAGAGATCCCTGAGCAGAGAGCAGATGCACGAAGCCGTGGACAAAAGCTTCTGAGGAAGGCATTCACGGAGAAGGGCGGCTCTCCGAATGGCATACCAAGCCACAAATTTTGTAAACGGAACCGACGTGCTCAAGCATTCGAATAAGCTTGACCTAGCTTGGAAGGGGTTGACCGGTGGAAAGAGCGCAGGGGAAGGAGCATCGAAGGAGCGTGGAAGGAAAGAGGATCATGATCGAGTCGTGTCGCAGCCACACAGGGCTTGGACTGACTTGGAAAGGCACGAGAACGTTTTCTCTGAGTCAATATGTGGAAGTCTTGCTCTATTTTGAGCCGGGAGCGAGTCGCGTAGAGAGAAAGAGGCTTGCTAGCCCTACAGTACGGTGAAGGATGAATTGTGTTGGGTGTCTGACAGCGGGCGTCGGTTACCGGGAAGTGGCTTGAAAGGAAGAAAAGCTCCCGAATCTAAATTGGACGTTGAATCGAGAGTGAAGACATGGCAGGTGTGTAGACTTGCTACTTCGATGGTTAGAAATAATGCTTATTTATAATCAGGGGCATTTCCCGATGCTTCCCCTTTCGCCTGTTTCCTACCCCTCAATCTACCAGGAAATCCTTTTCCGAACCAAAAACTTCAACCTCAACACCGGATCGAAGATCCCCCGCATTCAGACATCTGGGGTCCCGGACTCTCTCCACACATCATTAGGAATGGTTCGTTCACGGGGTCTACGAGTATGAACGATCGAGGTTTTCGGCGTGGAAGTTCTATTGGCGTGAAGGTCCCATACGCCTTGCAGCGGCATTCTCCCCGTCATCTTGGAACGGACCTCTCTAGGGTCAATTCATCTATTCTTTGGGCACAAAGCGTCACTATTGAATGCAGCCATGAATGCCTGCGTCTGCATCTGCGTGCATGAGGATGCGATGCAAAGGACTTCAGGGGAAGGTATTCGGGTCACAGATAGCAGAGGTGCCCGGCAAAGTCCCGATATCTCCACCACGGAGGTGAACATTGGTGTCGAGTCAGAGCCATAACCCGTTGACAATCTAGCTTTCCGTTGAAACCTCGGGCCCTGTGGAGACTTTAGCTGAGTTGCCCTATGTCTGAGCTCCCTAGTAGTATATCATGGCATCTTGCACCCCGCATTTAGCACTTAGGAGTCTCGGTCCCGTTTTCTTCGTGGCGTAGCCGCGTTCTAGATTTCTTTTTTTTCATTCTCGTTCGAGTCTCACACAGCTCTGAAATTTTTCGCAGCCTGATATTTGACCCAAAGTTTCGTTGGGGCTGTGCATTCAGTTTATTTAAACGTACTTCACTCCCCTATCTCTAAGTATATCGTGCGCAAGATCTTGTCAGTGAACAGATCCCTTTAGTGGGAATTGTCCGCAGGATACGACGGCTCTTTGCTTGCAACAGTACCACTTCTTCCGATACAATACAAACGAATCCAACATCATGTCTTCAAGCGAGAAGAGCGACAATGCAGTGCATACGGAGCACATGGGCAATGTAGATGTTTTGAAAACAGTGCATGCTGATGGAGAGGTCGATTATGTGGATACCCACGCTCTTGGTGGTGAGTTAGATCAGATGCCGGCTGGCTATTTCTACAGCTACCAATTCCTTGGAACTGTTACTGTGAGTTATCATTCCAGTGTTGGCTGGGAAAAGCTGACGAACACAGGCTGTTTGTGCTGCAAGCATTTGCGCATATCTTGGATGGTAATTAACCTGTTTCTTTGTCCCTTCCCCTTAAATTCATATTCTGAAATATGTTTCACTCTTACGGTTCCCTTCAGCTCCCTACTGCTGGAAAAAGCATAACACTAATTTATTTAGGGTCTTACCTGCGAATACGCTTCTTCTTATAAATGCAGATATCGGTCCATCTCCAAATATCTCATGGGTAGCTACGGTTTGGACTCTAGGCACAGGTTTGTAACACCCTCCTACAATTTTTATTTGTTTCTCACAGGAAATTCTACAGCAATCGGCTTCCTCCTTGTGGGAAGACTTTCGGATATTTTTGGACGAAAATGGATGGTAATAGGAACTACCGGCCTTGGATTAATCGGATGCATTATTGGATGCACGGCAAAATCAGTCAATGCACTTATTGGCGCAAATTTATGCAACGGCCTTGCCGCTGCTGGCCAGTTGTCTTTTGGCATTGTTCTCGGAGAGCTGGTTCCAAACAAGCATCGTGGACCCATCGTTACCTTAGTATTTTTGTCTAGTTTGCCATTCGCAGGTACGTTCCTCAACAACGACATTCTAGCACCTGCTAACCCGCACCAGTATTTGGACCCATCATTGCTCGAACCTTTATTGAGAAGACATCTTCAGGATGGCGTTGGTCGTATTATCTTGGAATTATCATGTCTGTTGTGGCTTTGGTACTTTATGCTCTCTGCTACCATCCACCCACTTATAATCAATTGCACGGTAAGTCTGTGGCTTCATTCCACCCAATACAGCACTTAGTGAAATTGGGGGCCAAACAACCCCTTTTTTCATAGCCGAGACCAGGGGCTAATTCTGTCACAGTCGAAGGAAAATCGAAACGTCAACAGATGGCGGAGCTTGACTACGGCGGAATGTTCCTCTTTACTGCCGGAATGGTCCTATTCCTCATCGGGCTCTCGTGGGGTGGAACTACATATCCTTGGGCAAGCGCTTACGTTCTTTGCACGTTGCTGATTGGTATTGCAACTTTGGTAGCTCTTGGATTTTATGGTAATATCTCATTGCGAAACTACATATGGATCAAATAGGTACTAACAAGGTGCAGAAACATACTTCGTCAAGCATACTGCTCTCATTCCACCTCGACTCTTCAGGAACGTTGGATATGTCGCTGTCGTCGCTTGTGCCACTATTGGGGCGATGATCTACTATTCTATGACTATTCTGTGGCCTACCATCATCGGCACCGTCTACACCACAAGTGTGACCGCTATCGGATGGCAGAGCTCAGTCGTTGGAGGTGGTATCCTTCTGGGGCAGGTTCTTGGTGGATTCGCTATTTCATACATCCCCATGGTGAAAATCCAGACGATAATAGCAGCCTGTTTGTCATTCGCCTTTGTTACGGCCCTTTCTTCAATTTCGGCGGATGGACACGCCAGTTTCATCGCTATTGGAGTTCTAGCCTGTTGCTCGATCGGTTTCGTCGATAACATCACTTTCCCTGGGGTTACTTTGGTCATCGCGCCTCAAGATATCGGCCTCGCGACAGGTGTTCTTGGGTCCATTCGTGCGGCTGGTGGAGCTATTGCGCAAGCTCTATACGTCTCCGTCCTCGACAACAAGATCGCAGTATACCTGCCAGAGTACGTCACTCCAGCAGCGTTAGATGCCGGGCTTCCGTCCTCCTCTCTAGTCAGCCTCTATGCTGGCATCACAGCAGGATCTTTCGCCGACGTTCCAGGTATCACTCCCGAAATTATTGCCCAGGTCGGAGCCGCGGTCACCCACGCATACATCAGCAGTTTCAAGATTGTGTTTTATGTCACCATTCCATTTAGCGCTCTTTTGATTCTGGCCGCGTGTTTTGTACCAAATATGGAGAAGTTCTTGGGAATGAATGTTGCCAAGCGTCTGCAAAAGATGCCAGGGAATGATGCCTCAAAGGTTGCGCATATTAATGAGAGCGATCAGGAGAAGAGGCTTGATGTTTAAGTGGAAATGCAGGATTGAAGCGTCTTATGAGATGTGGCACGAAGGAACGTATATTTAACGTATTAGTTAATGATTATGAGTCGAAGAATGTATCAAAGTCTCGAAGAAAATACCGCTTTGATCTTCTTTTCGGTATCCCTGGGACTCCCTGGACGTCGCGACTAATTTTGCTATTTCTCTATTTTTAAGACCATTCGAAGGATCCCGAACTATTGGGCTAGCAGGTAAATGGTTCAATATCGATTTCACAAGCTATGGTGAAGATGATTACCCTGGACCGATGCTCCTCCCCTTTAATTCCTTTCCAGAAATGGAAATATTTCTGTGGCTTTCTGAAATGTAAAGAATCATTGACGTCTGCGCATATCTAAGTAACTAGATCTTGAAAACTACTTCCAAATAGATTCTGCAGATAGAATTGACCTTTGTATGCTGCTTTTAAAGCGTTCTGCTGCAGAACCCCCCTTTTCCTAGCATCACGTGGGGCCCACTTTAATTAAACGCGTTGAAGCTTCCTCTGTCGCGCAGGCACTTTACGCGACCACCAAAGCTCCCTCCCGTCAACCTGCCATCCCCAACTTCAACCCGCAAACAAAGTCGACAATATGGCTATGTAAGTTATTTCCAGGATACTTGCTCCTTGTACCTCTCAAAGGACAGGAGATTTTGGGAATTGCAACAATGGAAGCTGATGCTTTTGATCGAACAGGGAAAGTTTTGACAGCATCTATCTCGACCTTTCCAGAGAATCGGGCAAATGCCGTTTCGCAGAGTCTGGATTCGGTTGGAAGCCATCTGGAGGTGGCGAACCCTTCACCCTTGATTCCACGAATATTGGCAGTGCGCAATGGAGTCGAGCATCAAAAGGCTACGAGGTCAAGATCATGTTGAGAAATTCGGGCGTCGTTCAGCTTGATGGTTTCTCGCAGGAGGTCAGTCGCACATGATTCATCAAAAGCGCATCTATTGACTGGAACAGGACTTCGAACGATTAAGCAAAATCTTCAAAAACTGGTATAGCACGAATCTCGAACACAAGGAACATGCGCTTCGTGGCTGGAACTGGGGCAAAGGCGAATTTGGCAAGGCGGAACTAGCATTCAATGTTCAAAATCGACCAGCCTTCGAAATTCCATACTCAGAAATCTCGAATACTAATCTGGCGGGAAAGAACGAGGTGGCGGTCGAGTTTTCTTTGCCTGTAAATGGCGACGATGGCACAAACGGAGCACCTGGTGGCGCTCGTGGGAAGGGCAAGAAGGCAGGTGCTGGAAAGGACCAGCTTGTAGAGATGAGATTCTACATTCCCGGCACGACCACAAAAAAAAGAGGCGCTGGAAGGGGAGGATGCGCCCAGTGATGCTGAAGGTGACGAGGAACAAAATGCTGCAAACCTCTTTTACGACACTCTTATGGAGAAGGCAGAAATTGGAGAAGTCGCTGGAGACACTTTCGCCACCTTCCTTGATGTTTTGCATCTTACTCCTAGGTATGTTATTCTGGGACCTACACGAGACAATACTAATGCATATACAGAGGACGTTTCGATATCGATATGTACGAAAACTCCTTTCGGTTACGTGGTAAAACATATGACTACAAGATTCAGTACGAACATATCAAGAAATTTATGGTTCTCCCGAAACCAGACGAAACACATTTCATGATATGTATCGGCCTAGACCCTCCCCTTCGACAAGGTCAAACTAGATATCCTTTCTTAGTTATGCAATTCAAGAAGGACGAAGAAGTTACGATTGATCTCAACATGACAGAAGAGCTACTGAAGGGGAAATACGAGGGCAAATTAGCCCCACATTATGAGCAGCCTTTACATCAAGTTGTGACACAAGTCTTCCGAGGACTGGCAGGAAAGAAGGTAAACCAACCCGCCAAGGACTTTTTGAGGTATGTTACAAGCTCCAGTGTTTGGGTTTCACTAACAACCAAAGCCACCACCAACAATACGGCATCAAGTGCTCCATCAAGGCGAGCGAAGGTTTCCTTTACTGCCTGGAAAAAGCTTTCATGTTTGTCCCAAAACCAGCCACATATATTGCATATGAGCAGGTCAAAACGGTTGTCTTCTCTCGTGTTGGCGGTGCTGTCTCTGCGAGCCGGACATTTGATATCACCATTCAGATGAAAGAAGGAGGTGAATCGCAGTTCTCTAATATCAATCGCGAAGAGCAAAAGCCACTTGAGGACTTCTTCAAGACCAAACAACTGAGAGTCAAGAACGAGATTGATGAGGATAGCTCTGCAATCTTGAAGGCTGCACTGAGGGCAGAGGAACTCGCCAGCAGTGACGAGGAGGTTGTCGCAGCTCGTGCAGACAGAGGTAGTGCCGATGAGGATAGCGAGAGTGCAGACGAAGACTTCCAGGAAGACAGCGAGAGTGACGTTGCTGAGGAATTTGATTCGAACCATGAAAGTTCTGGCAGTGACGAGGAAGAAGGAGCAAAAAGTGATGCGGAGGAACGACCAAAAAAGAAAGCGAAAACCGGTTAAGTTGGATGGAAAAATTGCATGTTTGGCGTTGGGGAATAGGTCTCACAAGGCCCTTCGATACAGAAGTTTTTGCGGAATATAATCACGTATTTTAGCACTCTAAGCAAAAGTCTGCCAAGAATCGCCAGTGGTGTCTCAACGGCGTTGGAGACCGGCTGGTACGAGACCGCAGGGCAGAAATACGAGAGATCTTCGGCATACGAGGCTGCTAGGGTACTCTTCATATGACGATTTTTGACAAGTAATCATCATTCGAGGCAGATCCTCAACCTCGCCATTCTCGTCCAATTAGTTTCTAAAATCAAACGATCGTCGTTACAAAAAAGTCGGGTTGCTGTGTCTATTTTAATACAATTTCCCCGCGTTCTCCTGTGATCCTGGTAATCTTCTACTTTAACTTACTCGGCCACGTGGTTGCAAGCCCAGCTGACCTGAGCTGAAAACGGTGTTCATTTAGATTCATTTAAACATCTTTGACAACGGAAGGTCGGTAAGTGCCGATCACTTCATGTACGGAACCTTGGCCGGTCTGCAACGTTGCGAAGCTTTAAGGCAACTTCAATGCTCTTGACCTCATGATATCAGATACGAGGTGTTGATTGCTATGGAAGGATGCCTGAAGATTAGTGCTGAGGTAGAATACGCTTGGCCATCGTCACTTCCATTCGAGCCTCAAAGAAACTCGGTTTCTAAACAAGTAAGTACCTGATCGGTGGAAGCTTGTGGCACCTTCCGGAAGAGGTTGACACTGAATTGAAAGAGCTAGGTGAAGTATAAAGGGAAAGAACTTTCTCTTGAAAAGAGCATCAAGCATTACTTCATCTTCAGAGCACAAGCATCCAAACATAGACAATATCCAATTCCATACTCCAAGCAGACTCATTACCACATCCAAGTCAACTCAAGCAAACAAGCAAAATGCAATTCGCAACCGCCCTCATTGCCATCACCGCAACACTACTTTCAACCACAGCGGCAGATGGCATCTTCGCTATAACTGGTACTGGTGTTATCTCCTCCGATGTTACAGTTACTCTCCAAGTGCAAAACGGTCAGGTTGGAGATGCCCCAACTTGCTCTGGCAGCCTGAAAACATCGCCCCTCCCGGCCTCCGGAACGATTCCCTGCAATGAAGGGTACAGCTTGACTTGGAGTTGGAACAGCATAAATGAGGGTATTGCAGCCACTTATGGAACGCCAACCTCGGTAAGCAATCTAATTCGTCGTTTTCCCCTCTTGACTCCCGTTAGAATGTTTAGGAGGATTTTCAACCTCTTTTGGGGACCATATTACTAATTCATTATTAGTCTCCGTTCCTCTACAACGTGCCAAATTTGGGCTGCGATGGTCAAGACCCAAACACTTGCCAATTTGGATTTACAGATCTCTTTCCGGGCAAGAAGGTCAAGAGAGACTTCAAGGCTTAGGGAGGTTTGAATGTGGCCGAGGAGGGAGAAAAGAGGACGTAGTGGGCTTTGTGAAGTGTACTAGTTTCTGCATGTCGCGCTTTTCCTTTCCTCTGCATGTTCCTGTTTCTGCTGCATTGTAGTCCCGGCATGGTTTGCGTCTTTTTCGGAGCATTGGACAGAAGGCAGAGGGACGGCTCTAGTACTTACTTAATACCACATCACATTCCTTGATCTCGTTGTCTTCCTTCAAACTACCTTCTGCGGAAAAATTCGCATCAATGAAGGTAACTTGAGGTAAACTTGATAGTCCCTAGATTTCATCCATCTCCTCACCATGTCATCAAATGACTGGATGGTCTTCGTATGGATTATACACCCTGGGCATCCAACGACCGGATTTAGAAACCCCTCTTCATATAAGAACGCCTTATCACGTTCGGGATACCAGAACCCTGGTTCTAACATCCGCCACCAACAAAACCAACAAGGCGGAATCTCAGCCACAACCCAATGATGCCCCGACACATTTTAAGCTTATGGAGAATGATTCTCCCGTTCTAATTATGGTTTTCTCTCCGCATATCCTGAAACTCCCGCGCGGATGCTGACTGGGAATTCTTCTCTTCCAACATGAGATCATGTCGTGGTCACTCCCATAGATTCGCCCACAACACTTCAAAGAATGAACACTATATGGCTACGAGAAACTATCCAAAAACACAGAATATGACCAAGTTGAAATATTTGTCTTGTTTTTGTGATTTATGTAGTATTTGATTTAGTGATTATTTATTAATTTTCAAGTGTTTCGCGCGATTTTGCGAAGCAGACGGCCTGCCGGTCAATTCCTTATCCCGTGCAGTATCACTGGGCCCTAGGGAAACGCCACGAAATTTGCCAATCTCATCTCCATGTGCATCCAGTCCATTGAAAAGTTTGAATTAACGGGATATGACTATGCCGCATAAATATCTAACTTATTTCTATTTCGGGCCCTTTTCAGTGCTTTTCCTTTCGCTATTGGATATCAGTTCTGCGTATTATAATTCTCACCTTGCTCTCAAGTTGCTGATCAAGTAAGCTGTGCTTATATGTAATGCTGTTTGTCGTGTTGTATGGCAGTGCACAGTTTGTTGTCGTCAGCAAATATTTTCCGTTCATGAAGTGTTGGGGACTCGGTACCAGGACGAAACACCGATTCCCAGCTAAAGAGAAGGTCGGTGGTGGTAGAAAGGTATAAAGAGGAGAAGGTATTCCGCCAGTTTTGAAAGGGGCATCAAGCATTCCATCATCTACTTCACAGTCTATCTCCACTCAATATTTCCTTCTGATATTTCCACAAAACACTCCCTTCAGAAACCCATTTCACAGTCATCTTCTCTTCAAACTTTACTTTCAAATCAAATCGAACTCTAAGATGCATTTCTCTACCATCTTCATTACTGCATCTGCTTTCCTTCTCGCCACCGTCTTTTCGGCCCCGGCTCCAGCTCCAGCTCTCACCAAAAATCTGGCACGAACCACCGATTACAGCGTGGATGTCAACATCGATATCACTATCCAGATTTCTGACACCAACGACAACGAGAGCTTTGACATCAACATCACCATTTTGCAAGACAATTATCTCTACTCAGCCTGTTCCGACTTCTCAGGCTACCACTATTATGGGCAATCTTGGAACTCTGCTTGCACAGAGGGGACCACTCTTTCTTGGAACTTGAATAAAGGGGAGGATCTGACGGCTACATACACGACTCCGGATTTTACTTCTACGCAGTGGTCTTGGACCAGGACTACTAACACTTGGACCGACAAGAAGAACAATGTGTGGTATACTTATAAGTACAACTCCGGAGCCGGAATTCCTACCACTGCCGAGTAAGATGGAGTCAGCGAGGATGATGGGTTATGATATCGGGGTATTTGCATCGGGAATTTGACTTATGAAATTACACGGATGGGGATCAAATGGCGCATGGTTTTGTTTTGCTTTTTGCTTTCTCCTCACATGAGGGTTCACGGTCCTTTATACCATAATAGCGCTCGAGGGCGAGAAGGGGGGTTGGGCTTACGAAATGCATGATCATAACTGTCATTGAGTGCGTTGTCTTTTTGCCTTGTTTTTTAAACGGGATAGAATACATTCACTTGCAAGTTACACAAATTTCTGGTGAAATGAATTGGAACAAAAATCTCAGTAATAGATTGAAAGTGTTTGTATTCTGAACCTAAGTAAGCGCGAATAATCTCGCGGTATGAGCATTACCCGAGAAGTTTACTGCGCGGGTAGAATTATATCCTCTGCGCAAGCCAAAATATTTCTACAACACCAAGAGAACGGCAACAAAATTCAGCATGTTGTTTCTCTTTTCTCTCTCTCGTGGTAGCTATATATGAATGAAAATCTAGTGAGATATTTTCAACTATTCAACAAAACGTGTTATAACACACCTTAAAATAATTAAATGACTACCAATTATGAAGACTATACAAGTATCTAAAATATGAAGAAGATAGACTGATTTATATGGTAACATTTTTTATGTTATCTGAGAATGGCATATCGATTAGTTTTTGAAGTGTTGTGCGCGTGACAGCGCTGAATAATCAGAGAAGTTCTGTAAGCAACCAACACCAACACCAACACCTACTTTGCTTCCCGTCGGATGATGGGCTTTGTCCAACTCTGCAAGGGTGTCAAGAACTAAGCTATGCAGATCCTGACCAATGATGTTCTCTTCTTGCAAAGAATACAAGAGTGGTATTTTGCATTCTAAATAATCATCCCTCATTACTGGAAGCAGTGAACGTAAATAGCACTGCATCTCACCAGCAAATTCCGGGATATTCTATCCCGATGATCTCAGCTTGACCTGCCACGTTTTGTTGTTGTGCTGAGTTTGTAGGCAGTGCATCCTTTTCGGGAGACACTCGTTCCGTGGCTATTTTATCGAGAAAAACAACCTATTGGAGTTGCAACTTGCCTTTTTTTCTCGTTATCAAGAAAGATCGTTCAATTATAAAGGAAATTCAGAGGGTGTCGTTCTTATAGACAAGCATGGAGCACTTACATCAACACTTTTAAATACTTTTTATCAAAGCCTTCAACTCAATCCTCTCAAAATTCAATATTAGTACCACAAACACTCTCTTCTATCTATTACTTCATCCTCTCATCTTGAAGAAAAATACTCCTTTAAAATGCACTTTTCGACTCTCCTCACGACGACAGCCATGCTTCTATGCCTCTCCCTCACCGCACCGGCACCCTCAGAATCATCAGAGCAAGAACCGGCAGCAGATGATGCTATTCCTCTCCTCATCACCGCAACCGAAGTCAAAAACTACACTGAGGGCATTTTCGGATATGTCAGTCTCATCGAAGGCAAGGGAGAAAATCAACAGAGCTGTAATGGAAGTCTGTATAGCGTATCTCCACCACCAGCAGGTAACATAGTTCACTGCTTCAACCAGGAGAATTCAATGAACGTGACCTGGGAGAGTGTTGATGAAGATGTATTTGTCAGCTACTTCAATGGGACAGTAACGAGAGACTTTGATTTGGTCAAGCAGAATACGGATGCTAGCTGCCAGGATGATGATACGTGTAATTTTGCGTTCTCTGTCGGTAATTTCTCACAATCCTAAATGAGTTTTGACGTGTGGGAGCTTGGAGGATATGCTTGGGATGGAAGCACAAGATACAGGGCGTATGGCGTATTGGCGAGACGCATATTCAATTCCATTTTTTCTCTGGCTGCTTTTCCTGTTGCAAATAAGCGTGTTCCTTTGCGTGAAACACTCGCGTCCTCCAAATCGCAGGACATGTTCCTTCTCTTCTTCACACCGGCCCCTCCCCCGCTTTTACAACACCACCTCACTTCCACCTTAAAGTCCTTCGATTGCTGAATGAAGTAAATGACTTAAATTCTCCCAAATAAGCTAGAATATACAAAAGGATTAACTGGGACTTTTTGTGATAGTTTTTAACAACACCATTATCATGAATTTGGAACTGCTGGAGGCGTGTAAGCGCAGCGCAGGCGGAGCTGAAGAACCGAAGAAATTCTGTAAGCAACCAACACCAACACCAACTTCGCTTCTTCGGACTTTTCTGGAAGACTAAATTAAATTCTTTAGGTCGATCTTCGTACGTGAATTTTTGATCAAGCAAGAAAACAGACACCCAGTTTTAGGATACCCGTTTTTTCCAACCCAGCGGGCGTTCCGTTGCAAACAACCCACGTGTGGCCAGAAATCAGCTGAACAGTTCCTACCCAGTGATATTCTCTAGAAGAGAGTTATAGTGTAATATTTTGCATTACAAATATGCATTTTAATGCTATAATACTACTATATAACTATTACTTACTATTACTTAAATTGAAAAACAGAAAGCAGAAGCTAGTGGGAATTGAGTCACGTGTTATTGCCCCCTTTCTACAGCGCTTACCGAATTCGTCTGTCTCCCCTGCAAAGCTCCTAATTTGGGAAATTTAGAATCAGCCGCATCTCGAAACTTCAACATACATTTTCTACGCATTTGTCGTCGACGCAGTCGTGGTAACTCGGCCGTGGAAATTAGAGATGAACCCTTCTCTCTCAAAATGCCTTTAATACATCGCCGAGCTGAGCTAGAGGAAGCAGAGGCCCCCACTCCTCCACCAATTGAGTTCTCATCCACCGGAATCTGGGACTGGGATAGAAACGATGGAAACCGGTCGATAATTAGCATTGATATCGGAACTCCATCACAGCGGATGAGCGTTCTAGTTTCAACAAGTCAAAAGCATCTCTCAATTCCTCTGGCGCTAGCCTCGGAAAACATTAGCACCGATCGTATTGATTTCCAGCCAAACAAATCATCGACATAGATTGGCCAAAACTCGTCGTCGGGCTTTGATGTGGTGAGCCATCTCTCCAAAAAGGCTCAGAAGAGATTGTTGGGATCATAGTATCGTTGGTCTCACTACCAATGATCTCACTCCATGGAGGGGTCCACTCGGATTGCTTGCCGAACCAAAATATGGCAACACCTTTGATTTCACAGATCCCCAACAAGCCAATGCCACTATCCTTCAATCTCTTAAAACCCAGGGTCATATTCCGAGCCTTTCTTTTGGTTATATTGTCGGAGCATGGTATAGTAAGTCCTCGTCACTTCCCACGACGGCAGACCTAATAGCAAGCCAGGAAACGCAACCACAAGTCTTGTGCTTGGAGGCTACGATGCAGCAAAAATCATTCATCATGATTCGTCATTTCATTTTTCGAGTTATAAAAAGAGCCCATTCTTGAGATTTAATCTAATGTCAATCTCACTCGACGCATCGCAGAGTCCAAGAAGCATTTTACCAAAGCCCATTATTGCGTCACTTGACACTTCAACCACTCTTTATCGATGCCTCGCGAAGCTTGCGAAGAATTTGTATCTGCTTTTGATCTTCAACCCGATGATTCGACGGGTTTATACCTCATCAACAGCTCGACACATTCAAAGTTGCAAGCTTCTAATCCCAGCCTTCATTTCACTCTCCGAGACAGGGGCAGCACCAAAGATGAAGTGAACATTGCTCTACAGTATAAGAGCTTGGACTTCGTTGTTTACCCACCAATATATCCCCAGCCAACACGATACTTCTCGTTGAAGCCCGTGGAGAACGGGGAGCTGGCAGTCTTTGGTAGAGCGTTCTTTCAAGAAGCGTAGGTGCACCTAACACATGTTTTCTTGAGGCTCGCACTTTCCATTAGACCATGAAGGTCACACCTCCTTAGGTACGTAATTGTTGATTATGAGAGATCCAACTTTTCGATCTTCCAAGTTTCAAACGTAATGGGGTGGAGGAGAGGTTGCCAAGGGAACTAGAATTTTTGGAACACAGACAGGTTAGTAGTTCGAATTGAGCGAGCGAGGTCGTGCGCTGATATGTATTGGCTGTGTTTGATTCAATAAGGGAGAGTGAATTTTTATATGGGAGGACATCTTAAATTTCCGGTCACCGTGAATACTCGTTATAAAATACGCGTCGTGGTTCGTGGTCAGGAGATTCACCTTCAACACTTCAAAATTTAAATCCTTTACAATATTCCAACAAGAATTTGGCTAATTGTTTAACATGAAATACCAATCGGAAATTCTATTTCTCCCAACCCCAAGCACTTTTAATTTGCGGCCGTTTTAATAATTCGAAGTGATGCAAGCCAAAATGCCTATCCCGAGGCTGCAGTTCAATCGCGGGCCAACCCAGGCAACTACCAACCCCAACACCAACAACCGCAGTTCCCAACTTCCCAACTTCCCCAGGCCGGCTGACGACAACGACCCGGTTGCTTACTTCCACAATTAGATTTAATGCGTGGGCTCGGTTCCCGTTCTAAGAATAGCATAGTTTCCAACGACCTCCTGATGCGGGGAAAGACTAGGGGACGTGGTGCGTTTCACAGCAAGCTGCAGAAATTTGGCTGCTTCGTGTTGGCTGCTCCTGCAATTCATGGAAAAGCATTTTTCTATATCTGAGTAGATATTTGCGGTAATGAACAGAATTTTGAAGCTTGCAGGATAATTTTCCTGGTCTTAGATACGAAAAGTTAAGGTTATCCGGATAAGATCACATCCGATTGTGCCTCATCGTTCTTGTCACTCATGTTCTGTTACATGGCAGTGCAAAAACAAGTGCCAACTTTGAATTGTGCGCGCGCGTGTTTCTTACCAATTCCTTTTTGTTGGATTTTGAAAGTGCTTGGGTTGCCAGCTACTGCGTGATCTGGAATCCGATTCCTTGGCAGCTTAGGAAGAAAAATTGAAAATATCATGTTTTTAAACAGTTCATAAATTTTCTGGAACTTCGCTATTAATTCTGCAGATACAAAAGGTTGGCTAAAGTGAGGGCACTCTAGTATGGGACGAGAGATGTCAAAGCTCCCATATCTGCCAAGCAAGTTGCTACCCAGCTGTGATCATTTCCGTTGGTGTTGCATGGCAGTGCTCTGGAAAGCAACTTCAAATATTGGCGTGCAGTCTCTTGCGTCTCTCCACAGCCGGGAAGAGGAAAAGTTAAAGCTGATCTAAAATCCAGTTAGGAAGGGCAGCATTTCCTGTTCTGATTTTGTCAAGGTCCGTTCTACTTGCCTCTCAAGTCCCTCTCTCACAACTTCGAATTTCCGCAATACGACAGCCTCCTCTTCAACCTTCCGGCTTGACATTACTTAACCTATCCTCTGCTTTGCTCAAGTTACAAGCAAAATCGTTCCAACACTCCACAAATATGCACTTTTCCCACTCCATTCTCGTCCTAGCGGGAGCTCTTCTTTCCAACAAAGTTGCCACGGATAATACGGGCGCATAACCAACAAGTGGCATAGACATAACATTCAGCATAAGCGCTATAGCAATCTTCTACCAAGATGCCATCGCCGTCGTTGCCCTCAAAACTCGTCAAGGCTTCATCGGCGAACCCAATGAATGTGATGGTGAACAGTTCACCGATTCGATGCCCGCTCAAGGCTTTATCGAAGGATGCGATTCTGGCTACGGTGAAAATTATACGCTCTCTGGGGTTGCAGGCAACATCACAGTCACCTACGCCTTTCCAGATAACAACGGTACGGATCCCGATGGCCTAGGATCTTCGAGTACCACCTGTACTCTGCCGATGTTGGGGTGTAATGACAAGCCAACGCCAAAGATCTGTGCATATGGATTTGTAGACTTAGAAGTTTCGAATCCGACCGGTCCCAGACTCCCAAAAGAAAGCAGCAGCGGCACGGATCAAGGTTGAACAGACTGGAGCTGGTGAACCGGGAGTAATGGGCCAATTTCGCAAACTTGTTTTTTCCCTCTAGTCTTCCTGGATATGTCTTTCACGGGGCTTTGGGAGCAGCGCATGGAGTGGAATTGGATGCTTGAAGATCATGTCATGAAATCACTTTCATTACTAGATCTTATAAAATGCTAAAATACACTCCTCGATATACACAAGCTTCCTCACACTTTGAGTTTGCATTTTAAAGTTCAAACACACAGCAAATACCTAGAAATTTTAACCAGAAAGACTGGAAAACCCCCCTAAATCGTTGTCTCTTAAACACAGGCCGTGTGAGCTCCAGTCCTGCTACCGACAACGAACATGGTTTTGCCCTCCATGATTCCCAGAAATACAACACGTAATGCACAGCACAGTTTCTATTGGAAATCCATCCATCTGATGATGAAGCAGTTTTTTTTTAATCAAACTCGTCATCATAAGTGGTGTGACATAGCAACCCATCATCCATCCACATTCCAGATCAGCCAATCAACATCGAGCAAGCGACTTTCAACATCACGAATTCAGCGTCAAATTGCAATCAATTGGAGCAAGCTAATCAAAAACAAGCATTGTATTTGCGCATTAATACAGCACAGAAATTGAGTTGATAAAGCCAATTTGAATAACACAATTTTGAATAACTTAAAGAGATGCGAGTAACACAATTGCTTGAACAATCTAAATGAAAACGGCACTTGCTAATAGACCTAACCGTAGATATTCGATTTAGGATTCAAAATAAATAGAAGGGGGAAGGAAACGCGGAATAATTTAAGAGCAAAAGAAAATCAATCAATCAAATCAAATACACGCGAATCAGGAAAAGGTGTTCACAATCATCATTTCACAATATCCCTCTAATAACCAACCCAGACACTCAAGAAGAAATCTAGCACAGGCAAATATACAAGGTCAACAATCGGTTTGTTTTATTTTTCTTTCTCATCTTCATCCATCTCCATCCTTCTCTCTCCTCCATCCCACCAATCATCATCATATTCTTTCGATCCAGGGCGGCCAAGCCATGTTGAGATCCAGATCCAGATCCACTCTCCTCCCTTTTCGAGTAGATTAGACCAGACCAGACCAATTAAGCAACGGAACGCCGGCAATGAGAGCTGTCAGGTCAAATCTATCATGAGTGTGAAACGATCCCGCCAAATTCTATAGCGCCAATTGATGACGCACGTAAACAAGAAACCTAATGCAAAGAAAGACTCCTGCGCCCAGGACAGCTAAAATGGCCAGGATATCGAGGGGGATGAAGACGGCAGCTAGCAGGAACCCCAGCCCCAGATTGCGAAACCAGGCGAGTTGAGCGTCGGAGATATTGTTTCCAGTGAGCATTTCCTCGCGGGTGAAACTGGATTTTTGTGGTGTTCGACGGTCGCGATTGGAGTTAGATGAATGGAACTGGGATTGGTGATCTTCCCCTGCACCTTGTCATTGAAATGAGAAGCCTTGCGGGAAACCTGGCGGGGCGCCTCGTCGGCCACCTCCAGGCATGCCCCCGCCGCCAAAGCTGTGGAAACCACCACCACCTCGCCCTCCTCCCATGCCGCCTCCCATACCGCCTCCACCCATCTGTGCGCCAAACATCTGCATTAAAATCTCTGGGTCGATGCTCATGCCTCCTCCCATGCCACCTCCACCAAAGCCTTCCATGGGGTCTATTAAATCTTCACCACTATCGTAACGGGCACGTTTTCTGTAATCTTGTCAGTATTAAAACCGGCTGGGGTCGCGATTGACTTACTCGGGATCGCTCAACGTCTCATAGGCCTCCCCAATGTCCTTGAATCTCTCTGCAGCATCCTCGTCATCTGGGTTCTTGTCGGGGTGGTGGATAATAGCAGCCTTTCTATATGCCTTCTTGATTTGGTTTTCATCTGCATCCTTGTCCACGCCGAGAATCTTGTAGTAATCCTTTCGCTTGCTCTTCTTTAATTCCAGCTCTGCTTTTCGAACTTCCTTTGCAATGCTAGCATCCTGTGGGTCTTGTTCTTGCAATTCCTTGAGCTCGCGCACTGCAGCTTCCCAATCTCCTGACTGGCCAAGCGCGTTTGCTTTAGTCTTTTTGGCTTTGGTATAGGAAGGTTCCAACGAAAGAGCACGCTCGCAATCTTGGATAGCGCCCTTGTAATCTTTGAGTTGCACTCGGCAGAGAGCACGATTTTGAAGAAGTTTTGAGTTCGTCCCTTTATTCAATGGATCAACATCTAGCGCCTCGGTGTATTTGTCAACTGCTGACTGCCATCGTCCAGCCTTGTACTCTGCATTGCCATCGGCCTTCATCCGGTCCAACTTTTGTACCATTCTCAAGTATTTGACAGCATCTCGGTAATCGGGATCGCAACTCAGGGCTTGGCGGAAATGTTGAATTGCTTTCTCGTTGTCCCCTTGAGCGTAAAGAGCTCTCCCCCGCAAAACCAGCGCCTCGGGATCTTGGCTATTGGTCCGTAATAAGACCATGGCGATATTCTGTGCATCCCCAAGCGCATTAACATTACCCATCTTCAAATATGCCTCGCCCTTCATCAATTGCCACTTGCGAGGCTTGGAAGCACCATAACCAAGCAGTTTTTCGGCCTGGTCAAGAGCGTGCAACGCCATGGATCCGGTGGTACCATGCTTCAGAGCATCCTCGGCAACTTCAATGTGTTGTAGCATTGCTTTTGTTGGCGCAACATCTTTTGCCGAAGGGGCTGGCTGAATTCGAGAAAATGTACTGAGAGCCTCTTGGGGACGACCTAGACTGGTATATATGCGTGCTAATCGGAGGAGGATCTTTGGGTTCTGCGGATCTAGCTCATCGGCGCGCGTACAATCATCTAACGCACTAATATATTGGCCTGCTGCCATGTATGCCGCTGCACGATTGCTGAGATAGGTGGCTGATGCAGGTTGTGCTTCAATAGCTGTTTACTTTTGTCAGCCTCTGGACTTCATCTGTCACACCTATGCCCCTTGATATGGTTACCTTTGGTGTACTCCTCGATGGCCTTCTTGTACTCCTTTGCCTTGTAAAATTTGTTGCCCGCATTCTTGAAAGTCTCAGCATCTTCTGGCGTAGAAGCCGCAGCAGGCACAGGACTCGTAGGATTCGACTTGTGAGGAGGGGGGAGCTGGGCCTTCGCCATTCATTGCACCGTTGGTACCGTTGGGTTTGGGAGTTTCGACAGAGCCAGGCATCTTGGGCTGAGGTGGGGGTGAGACGGGCGCGGTGTTTGGGGCCTCGCTATCGACGTCCATGCGGTCTGGATCGGACATTGCAGAGAGTGCAGAGAATCTCCGCAGTTGATCGGGAGGTAAGTTGAGAGGATGAGTGGTGGTTGGGTCAAAAGGGTGTCGGGGTGAATTGGTCCCAGATTTTGGAAAGGTACGTGAATTTCGAGGGGATCCTTGCTCTGGCTTCCGACTATGATGCTCGTCCTTCGACTTGGCGTTGGCGGAAGATCGCGAGGAGGAGGACTTCTTCAGCGGCGACCGGGAGCGATGCGGCTGGGGTTCGGATTGGGGTTGAGGCTGGGGAGGAGACTCGTCGTCGCTGGTGGACGTCTTCTTTGATTTTTTGGGAGACTTGGAGAAGAAGTTCATTTGAATAGTAGGCTGCCGACGGCGGGCTGCTCGTGTGTGAAGGTAAAAAATGACACCGGTTCCCGCTTTTAGGTGCTGTGGTTGGCTGACTATCCATGCACCCGCAACGCTGCTGCTGGGTATTACTTTCGCACTGTATGCTGTGGCTAGAGTTGATTGTCGAGAAGACGCAAGACGCACTGTACAAACAAACGACGACGACGAAAAGTGCAGGTGAAGAAAGAAGACGGGGACGGGGACGGAAACGATGAGAGGTTCACAGCAGGTGAGGCTGCCAGCCTGTGGTGCTCGCGTCAATAAATTTCAGGCTTCCAGCCGCTGATTTGCTGAATTTTTGCGCTGAGGACCAATCTTCTGGAAGCTTCGACCATCCACAGCCGCGGAAAGAGCGCTCTCTCTGAGCAGCAATGCGAGTGCGCTGGGTGCAATGGAAAAGAGAAGAGGCCGAGTGAATGCAGACAACAGGGAGGCAGTGCAAAGAGAGAGAGGTGAGAGAGTCTGAGAGGTTGAGAGGTTGATTTTCTCTGCAGCTCCGTTGTCTTCTGTTGCATTCACTCCCTTCTGTTTACTTCAGCATCCGGCAACAAATGCGCGGGCCTCCATGATAAAAAGGAAGCCTATCGCACACCCTGGTTGCTGCAAATCACCACACAGAAATCGAGCACTGAGCGATATTTCTATTCGTCGACTGCCTGGCGCGACTCTTGTTTATTTTGTAAATTTTGCCTCTGTGCGAATCATCTTCTATTATGTGGTGCGCCTTGCAGCAAATCAACAACGTCAAGCCCTAGCAGATTTGCTTGTTCTTGACGCCTGTGGCTTTGTTTTTGATGAAGACCTCCGTGCCCAGCCTCACATGTTGTTGAAAATGACATTTGAGCCAATTCTGAGTG
Source organism: Cudoniella acicularis (assembly GCA_013054445.1). Taxonomy (NCBI): domain Eukaryota; kingdom Fungi; phylum Ascomycota; class Leotiomycetes; order Helotiales; family Helotiaceae; genus Cudoniella; species Cudoniella acicularis. The sequence continues at coordinate 25,238 of JAAMPI010000088.1, read as the reverse complement.
CAAGTGATGCACTCAGGCCCGAAAATGCATTATTTAAAGACCAAGGTAACGCATCCACGGCAGGATAGTGATATAGATATATTCAGTAGTCTATAGGCTCTCTCTTCAATTCAATAGATGACATATAATTTCAAGTTGACAAAGCTGAGTTATCCCGCTACTATGAAACATTATCAAGTTCAATTGGATTAGGAACCCGTCACTCAGCAGTCAGCAAAAACCCGGTCGAGTAGGAAATACGGTATACGTCATTGCATCCAGCTTTAAATACTCCAAAGGTTGCGAGGTTCCGTGCTAAATCCTGGTGAGGCCGCCATCGCTACCCCTGAGCCCCTTTACTCGATCGGGTATTTTCTAAGCGCCAGGGTTGTCTGTTCAGTTCAAGAATATCAAGAATATCCTACAGTAGCAAAAGTGATAGCGAGCGCCTAAACAGGCCGTAATGAATTGCTTGTCATCTATTCTAATCCAAAACCTCTTTCCAACGCCCAAGTATGGTATATCCACAAACCCCTAAACTCGTTTTGTACAGTACCCAATCCTCATTTCAAGTACACTGGAACACCGTAGACACACACCGCTGCAGCATTTAGATACCGCAAATTGCAAGCCCCTCTTCCCTTAGCCACCGCCTCGACCAATGACATCTTTTCACCTGGCACTACTGTCTCTACTCTCTTCTTCCCTCTCCCTTTCTTGCCATCACCATTCTCGCTGACCTCAAAGAGTCCCCAGTGCTCGAAGGTGCTTTTGGCAAACCGATCAATGTCTTTGTCGGTAACATCCCATAATGTAGCCACCAGAGCAGGACAGCCACCATGCATATAATTGATCGCGGGCCCATACGGTTCGAACTCACCAACTTCGGTTAAAGATCCACTGCTACAACCCATGAGGAATGTGACGGCACACTGATCGAGCTTTCGAATCTCCTTCGCACGGATATACTGAGCTCCGCTTCCATGGCCAAAGTATAAGAACATATCTTTTGTTCTTAAGCTTTCCTTAATTTCGTCTTCCGTGGGTTCGCGTTTATTAATACCATCCCAGCCGGTTAGGTTCTGGAGGCTCTTTTGGAAGGTTGCCTGTGTGTTCTTGAGATCTCCTCCTGGATTCAGAATGTATGATCCGCTTTCAGAATTGACAAAATATTGCTCCGAATCGGCGTCATTCCTATTTTGCTGTTGTATGATTCTATCCCGTAAGCATCCAAGAGACGGCAAGCGCGACACGGCTTGTCCTTGCATACATGGCAATGACTCCCATGGAAGTGCTTGAAGTGATTTGTCCAGTATCAAGATTGTATGTCTTCCTTCTTCAGGTTGATTCGATGCATGGACGGCCTCGTGGTAGCAGCAAAGCGCATCTTGAGTCTCGATAAGTATCGAGTCAAAATCGATCTCGGCGTAGGCGTTAAGTTCACCGTGAAATTGCAACACATCCACAACAAAGTACAACAGGTCGGTTAACGGCTCCGAAAAATCACAATCCTCGGCGGAGGCGTCCCCTAACCCGATGAACAAACCCAGTATCCGGGAATCCAAGTTGACACGGGGTTTCGAATTCCTCTTCCCCACCTTTTGCCGGGATGGCAAGTGCTTGTCCAGGATGTTTTGGAACGACCTCTGAAATCGTGCAAGAAGTTCGGGTCGCCTTGTATGCTGAGAAAATATCCCCGTAAATCCTCCGAGCCAGACTTTCTCGATGTTTTCGAGCAGGTCCCTCAAGCGGGAGTCGAGAGATTCTCGTTCTTCCCACCAAGCCATCTTGGCCTCGCGTCCAGTCATATCACGAGCATCGTGGGCACTCTCATTCGCCAATTGGATAATCTCGAGCAACTCAGAATGGCCTTGTTCAAATCCAAAGACTTCCTCGTCTGCGTCCATTGAATTGTTTCGCCCAAGGGGCAGTCGAAGAATGAACGGACTGCATCCTGCTTGCATTTTGGTAATTGAAAGCTCGTTTCGATTGTCACTTAGAGACATGGAAATTGCCGTCCACTCATTCGGTATAATATCAATATAATCTTTCTGAAAGCGAGATAAATCCTGTGGGGATCCAAGGCTGGATCTCCTTGCCTCCATTGTAGTATTAGTTGGCCAGCAAGAATCGTCGAGCTTGATCGCAGACGAAGGATCTGCTAATATAGCCTTTCGCTCACGGCGAATGGCGAGTGTCCTGGCAGTTTCTAGAGATAATTAGCGTTGCTACTTATACGTTGAATTCACAACTTACCAATAGTAGAACATGCGACTCCAGGGTGTATTGAGGATTTCCCCCTCGTTTGGCCCGCAGCTGACAATAAGATGGAAACATTGTTCAGAACTGCTGATATGTGGTGAATAAGTCCAAGAGGGGCAACGATAACTGCTGCAGCATGCGCTTCTATCAAGTATTCCTGAGCTTGAACTAGCTTGTCGAAGAAGCCGACAGGCATTGGGCTCTTGCAACGTATTTCGCGGGTAGCTCTCATAGTCGGTAGCTTTCGTGGAGGCGATGTTCGTGATAGCGAAAGCGAAAGCCGATCTCCCGTTTTCTCGGATTTGCTAGCACCCATGACTGATGGGAAAGATATTGTTGAGTCTTGCAAAACCGAATAAACGGGATCAGCGGTCATTTGGTCCATGCTTTGAATAAGTAACTGCCTTGCCATTGCAAGCCTATGATGGACGGCTTCAATCTGCGTCGCGATCGCGATCCCTGCTTCACTGAGCAGGAAAACTGACTGATCACACTTTCCCAATGATAACAGAACTAGCGCTTTCCCCCGCAGGATTGAAGCTTTGAGAGACATTAATTGACAACATTCCTCAGAGATGGATGACGCAGCTTGTACTGGCGAATTCGTTCGAGCGACGACTTTTTTATTTCTCGCAGTTGTTTTTGGACGAGGTGGCGCCTTTCGCCGACTAGTTGCCTTACCACTGGAGAGCGTGAGCGCAGACATACTATTTTGAAGCACATCTGTTGCATCGGTGATCTTGTCGATAGAGGCGATGTACTCGGCTGTGACTAAACCATCGAGAACTAGTTCTGCCGCTTCGTATGCAACGACTTCTGCATTTGGATCGCCGAGAAGCCCCTGCATTTTCCCTAAGTAGTAGGTCAAGATAGCGGCGTCTCTCCCTTTCTCTAATGCCGACGAGAGGCTTTTGGCCTCCATGAGTAATTCAGAACCTCTATCCAGGGCTCCTGCCTTTAGCAGAATACTACCCATCAATGCTGCTGCTAAAGCCTGATGTCCTTCGGAGCCAGCTTCTTTGACAAGTTTGTATCCCTGCTCCGCATAGTATATTGTTTCTTGAAACATGCCATGATGCGCATAAATCTCAGAGAGATGGTTCAAGCTGCGAAATAGCGGAACAATGAGGCTCCAAAAGCACGATCCATGACTAGCTTGTCCAGATGAAAAATCTATTCGTATTGTTGTTGTTGATATGCTGAGTTGGGAAACGTCTTCTGTTAACTTCTCCACTTCCAATTGTGAGCGGCCATCAGGGAAAGGACTACCGCGTCGTAGTTGTTCCTCGGTATTGGCCCAGGCACGACGTAATAATCTAACGGTCTGTTTTGCGAAGTTCAGGGCTACATGGGCCGCACCACGGTCCAAGGCAAGTCTAGAATGCAGCAAATAAGCATTCGAACTTAATATGTTCCTCTTTGTCTTTTCCAGAACTGTGAGGCCTGTTTTAGCCGCTGAACGAGATTCCTTTTCGCGTGAGTGAAGTGCTTCAGCACGGAGAATATACTCTTCGCTGCACAATTGGTTAGCTTGCGTGTCTTGACTTGTGAAAGAGAACTCGCCATTTTTCGGAATTTCCTATTGCTAGCAGGTACTCGGAATTGGCGAGGTGCAGTTGTAGCAATGCAAGAGTGGACACCCCATTTTGACTGCTCCAGCTATAAGCCTTATCTAGAACCATTCCCGCTTTCCCCGAATAGCCAAGCTCAAGCCATTGGGAACCGAGCACAGTAAGACTAAGAACCAAATCATCAGGGTTTGAAGTGGCTTGTATGAGTTCGCTCAGGTCAGCCATCAAACTCAAGACTCGAATTCGACTAGTGGCTAAACCTTTGAGGGAGAAGTAGTCCGCAACAGATTGGAGATGGTCAAGAAGACCACCAATATCATCAATGTGTTGATGTATTGTCTTCACATCGGCTCCTTTTTTAAGTAAACACGACCAAGAAGCACAGCATTCTTGAAAGACATCAGATCGTGGTCGATCTTGTTGTAGCTCATGTGTCGATGATGCCAGAGCTTGGAAGTGAACCAAATAGTTCTTCAATGCTTCGTCCTGAGTCCCTTCGGCAGTACAAGTAGCCACTTTTTCAACTTGCAGTTCGTCCCGGACAGAATCGAGAATGTCCTTTTGATCAGGCATGTCGAGTGATGATAGAAGAATGAGAAGTCTGAGGCGACGAATGGGATAGTCATTTCTATTATAGAGAGAGAGTAGAGATCTGGATATTGTTATTTGGAGCTTCGATGTTGCTTGTGATTGCTTGGTCTGTCCAGACAACAGTCGCAATAGGTACTCGAGCAGGACTGCCCGTTCTTCGTCGGACCAGGTGTCATCGAAAAGTGAGGCTTGTGTGGTTGAGTCGAGATATTTTACTTGGACTTTTAGTGTAGTTTGAACGGTGCGAGCAAGCATTGACGTCTCGTCGTTTTGGCTCCATGCTGAACTTAGAGGTTGGGATGCAGCGTTGACAGCAATTGCAGAAAGAACACCCTGGCTGATCATCTCGTCTCGAAGATTCACGAGAATTTCAAAGAGTTCATCATAGCGACCACAGTCTCTGCAGATTTCGGCCATTCGCTCAAGCTTAATTGTAAATAGAGCTGACTTCTTTTCGTCCTGTGCTCTACCTCTAACGCAGTCCACGGAACGTCGAAGGATCTTTAATTGCTGGGTATGTTTCGGGCTATGCGTAACTCTTCGTTCATTAAGAAAATGCGTATAGTAGAGATTCGATACTCTTACGTAATAAGATGGTGGAGCCGATTGATTCTCTTGTGGTGTTGATCCAAAACTTAGATCAAGACGATCGAGCAATAACAAGCAGTCTTGAAGTTTCGAGTCCAGGAGATCCCAGTTTAGCCGTTCTTCGCTAAGTAACAACTTAACAAGATATATGGCCGAGTCGACAGAGTGTAGTCCGGATTTTGCGATGAACAGTCGTCGTTGTTCATAACGCACGATCTCTTTTGTAGAAGCACTTTCGCTCAGTGTCTTGCCGATATACCTCAAACATAATTTTGGGCATGAGAACACTAGGGACTCCAACATCTGACGGAGGCCTTCTGTGATCTGATTATTCGCTTTGGCGCTAGAGGGTGCTCGAGTTAAGATCGAGAGGGCGGCTCTCCGTGCAGAAGATACTTCGACTAGCAGATCTTCAATTTCCGACGACTCGCCTTTGAAAGGATGTTCGAGATTTTCCAGCAGCTTGAGAAGAAATTCCTCATCCTCGGTATTTCTCAGCGGCCTTCGGAGAACAAGGGCGGTCATCCTTGCTATGATAAAACACTGACTGGCCTCTGACCCAACAATAGCCCTGGGGAAGTTTCGCAGTTCTGACATCCATTGGATGGCCTCTTCGTTAAAATTTGATTCCCCTGCAAGGGAACTAAGCAGTCTGTAGATGCTAACAAGTGACGCACTTGAATCTTTTTGACAAATATTTGAGCAGCATTCTTTTAACTCAGCAAAAGCTGCGGCAGCAACTTCATACGTTTCCGGGGCGCCTCGTTGACTTCGACGAGCGAATGTAGAAAGACAACGAAGAAACGGATCAAGGATGTCTTTCGTATAACCTGCTGAGTGACTCGCAAGTTTCCACCAAAGGATTCGATTACGAAGAGCCAGGACCTGCAAGCGGAATGCCACCTCTGCAGTAACGCTGAGTCGTGGTTCGAGAGCTATAACATCATCCGTGGGTGAAACGCTGGGACACATCGACAGTAAAATATCGGAGAGGGTCTGTAGTTGGTGGGCGCTCTTTTTTCTAGCAGTCTCAGACTCTTCGGCCGCTAGTAAAAGTAGTTTCGTGGGTGATGAGACATGGGATGGATTAAGAATTGAAAGAGTTGCTCCGACGGTTTGGTGTTTTTTTGATGTGGTCAAAAGTCGCAGGACTTGCAATTGTGTGGAGATAACTAGTCCGAGCTTAGGGCCATGAAGCTTTTGTCCCCCGAAGTCTAATAGCTCTGTCAGTGTAAGAGGGCTAATGGTGGCGTTTGTTTTTGCTTTCCGGGAAGGGGCTTCAATTTCGAGTCTTCTCTTCAATATTCGTAACTCCTTTATGGCCAAGTCGTCCAGTCCCAGAGAAATAAGCTTTCCAACTAGTACAGACATACCATTCTCGAGTTGAAGAGGCGGCAAATCAACGCCTGGTAGCTTTGCTGCTTGCAAGGCTCGGAGACATGCAAAGGCTACCCTGGCACATTCGGCACTCGATCTTTGTCCTGACGAAACTGCGGAAACGGAGGACGATGATCTGCTTGGCCTCGAAGAGAGAATGGGAGAGGTAGAAACTCGGTTCAATGATCGGGATTGCAAGGGAGACTGCGGTGCAGAATTCGACCTGCGAAGTGCTTTGCGAGCCGAAGCTTTGACAAGATCTCTAGACGACGCCTGCCGACGGAGTGGACCAGCTGTTGGGGCTTTGATAGCCTCACTAAGAGACTTGAGGGTAGAATTTATGACTTCAGTAGCCAGTATCGAGCGCTCCCTCGGGGATAAATGACATTCATCCTCGTGCTCCTTCTTAGTCCTTTCTCCATATTGCGCCTTCTTGGTTCTCGCGGCCGTTGATGCCTTTCCCGTTTTCGCATTGGGCGCCACTGGAGGTTTTGCAATTTTTCTTGCTTCGGCGGAACTGCTATCGTTATTCGCTTTCGGTAAAAGGAGATCGCTGAGTGTTGCTGCTGTTGATGGTGTGCAAGTCGAAGTGGAGCGCACGGCGGCGCGTATCGAGTCAGCGGTAGCTTGGATTGGTGACATTATCATAAAGGGTACCGATGAGGGGTGTACAGTGCTATCGGAAATTAGACATTATACAAAATTTTGTCAAAGAGCAAAGAGGCAATGATGTCAAGCCCGTCAAGGGAATAGTCACAAGTGAGGTGGTTCAACCTCCCACTACGAAAACCTAGTTGGCATGGCAACGCAACGGCCCCTGGTTCAAGAAAAGTCCGACTTCTTCCTCAGGACCTAAGAGCCACCACAGAGTATAATTTCACAGTAAAGAATACCCTGCATTCCGAGGTGTACAATTCCTGTCGGCACACGAGCCATGATGAAGTCTACGATACTGCGACGAGTCCTTCTGACGCCAGCTCCACTGCGAAGCTCACTCGTCAATTTCCCTCCTCGAACCTTTCATCCAACCCTACTGCGACAATATGCAACGATTCCCAGCATCGCTCAGCATTCATTCTGGCTCAGCTTAGTTCCGAAGCCCCTTCGAAGATCACCTTCTGCGAGTTCGAAGAAAAAGACCAAATCCAGAGAATGGAATCCTGCGACCTTTTTCATAATTATATTCCTCTTCATTGGTTCTATGTCTATTCAAATGATTGCACTAAGGAACGAGTTCGCTGCGTTCAGTCGAAGGGCCGATGCAAAAATTGGGTTATTAAAGGAAATTATTGAGCGGATCAAAAATGGAGAAGAAGTCGACGTAGAGGGACTGCTTGGTACAGGCGATCCGCAGAGGGAAAAGGAGTGGGAAGATGGTATGGCGTTTAATTTGCCCATGCTAGCAAAGCTAATGAATGTCTAGTTCTACAAGAAATCGAGCAGGAGGATGCTGCATGGGAGAAGTCCAGGAGGGAGAGATCCCAACAGAAGAATAAGGTCGAAAACCCCGTCCAGCCAAGTTCACAAAGTACCGAAAAGCCAGGAAGTCCAGATGAATCAGAAACGAAACCCAGTAAGAGCAAGGCTCCAATCGGCTTTTACTAGGCCCTCGGCAAAACAATATACAATTATAATACAAGGTATTCAATATCTATGATAACATGTCTTTGAAAACTCCACTATTCGTGTGCTGATCATCTACTGGATTGGATGCATCATGCCCGGTACGCCTCAATTGCTCAACAAGGCCAGGCAACAGTTTATCGGTTTTCATTTCGACGCGAACACCAGCTTCACCTTGTTGTCCCACGGCAAGTTCTTGAAAGAAAGCCTCCTCACCCCGGACTCCACCAAGGTTGACAATTGCAATTGGCATACCCCTCTCTTTCGCCCGTCTTGCAAGTCTCCATGCAGAATATGTGGCAAGAGAAGTTCCAAGAACAAGTAATCTACCAGAGCCGTCGATTGCCTGCTCAGCAGCCTCCTTCACTTTGCCCGGAATGCTTTCTCCAAACATCACAACAGCAGGTTTTAATACTCCGGCATTACTAGTAGGTTTCCATGCCCCTTCCTTATCCACCTCGACATTTGTTTGTGTCCCGTCAGCGGAGATTAGGGGATTTGCTAGACAATGAGGACATGCCGGATATCGGAAGGTTGAATATGGAGCACCAGGGAGATCCGCATCACCATCCGGGTTCGTCTTCATACCCTTTGAACGTCGCTCCTCTGGATTCTCCGTGTCGAGTGCACCCGATGCAATTGCTTCCGCTAAAAACGCAGCCCATGCTGGATTGAGTTTTGTGAGTGACTCTTGGAAAGCTTCTCGTGGGAGGTCATTACCGCAAGTTACACATATCAGTGCTCGAAGATAACCATGGAGTTCAAGGGTTGGAAGGTCAGGGTGTGCAATGGAATGGAATGAATCGACATTCTGCGTCACCACGCTGCGCACAATACCTATATCACCAAGGTCCTTGATGGCATAATGCGCCGCGTTTGGCTTGGCCTTATGCAAGTTTGTCCATCCGAGAAATGATCGAGCCCAGTACCGTTTCCTTGCTTCGTGGTTTGCCAAAAATTCATGATAGTAAATCGGCCGATATGTCTTATTCTGCCTGTATGTCCCATTCGTGCCTCTGTAGTCGGCCAGGCCTGAAGCCACTGAAATTCCGGCTCCCGACAGTATCACTGTCGAGCGGGTGTCACAACCTCGATGGTCTTGCAAGGCTGGCGCAGGTGGGGCGGTGAGGAATTTGGACAGAGCCGCAATTGCTCCTGTGGGGGTGTTGGCGTTGCGAGGGATGATATACGGTGCTGGCAGGGGGCCCGTGTAGGGGATTCTCATAAGCGTTTTTTGCATCGAGAGGTGGGCATCTGAATGGTATTGGAAAAGAGTCGTGAATACTCCGTACGTTTGTTGGTTTCTCACAACCGCAGGTATCCGCGTCATGAGTCGTATCCACCAAAATCCTCCGAGGGGTTTGCAGTGGCGCTGCGGGCCTGGTACAGTCCTCCTGCGTACCCAGGTACGTACCGTGGCTTAGTTAACATGCAAATAAATCGTCAGCTCTTCCGTGTTTCTCCAAGCCTTCTCCAGCTGTTTTGAAGATTCCAGAGTCAGGACCGCATCGCCATGAGTGGGCCGAGGTACGAAGTACGGTTGGTGGTCAATTGGTGTCTGGCGAAGCGCACGCGAAATCCCTATGCGCTGTGGTCATGGTGAGAAATGGGCTTCCCTTGAGTGGTTCGGCGTCATTATCTGGCGTGCGTCTCTCTCCGAGTTTCTCCCCTTGACAATCCGCGGTCTTCACATATTTCGTGCTTTTGTTTGAAGTTTTGGATGCTCTTCCTTTCAGCCACGCGTCCTGCTAGCAGTCCCGACCTGTCCAAGCCCCTTCCCCGGCTTTGGAAATCCCTATTCAATCCTTTATGCCTTTCCGCTCTGTCACCAACGGGGCACGCTCGTTAAGGCCTGTCACACTGAGGCTGAATTTAAGAACACTTCCACTTCAATCCCAACAGTCTCGAGTCCTCCAAACCGCAGCTTTCGACCCTTCTCTTTTGCAGTGTGCCAAAATCTACACTCACCTGCGATCGTTCCCTAAGTTCCAATCTTTTGCAAGTCGCCTCAATCCTCGAGCTCGCCCAATGGCCGCCCTTTCGCAAACCCAGACGCGCTCACACGGAGGACACTCTCACCATCATCATGACAATACCTACCTTACTTCCACGAACAAGAATGATGCTGGCGTGCGCATAACTCGCATTGGGCTGTATTCCAATCTTGGAATGGCTGTCGCGAAAGGCGTGGGTGGTTATGTCTTCAACTCCCAATCTATGATTGCGGATGCCTGGCACAGTCTGACAGATCTGGCCAGTGACATTTTGACGTTAGCCACGGTTTCTTGGAGCTTAAAACCTCCCACAACTATGTTCCCGACGGGATTTGGGAAAGTAGAGAGTTTGGGCTCCTTGGGTGTCAGTGGTATGCTCTTGTTTGGGGGCTGCTTCATGTGTCTGAATAGCTGTGAGATTCTCTACGCCCATTTCTTCCTCGATGCCCATGCAGCTGCGGAAGCAGCGCTACATGCACACGGTCATAGCCACAGTCACACAGCTGTTGGACCCAGCCTCCATGCGGCATGGTTAGCTGCAGGAACCGTGATCTTGAAAGAGTGGTTATACCAAGCAAGTAAGAAGGATCCCGCCTGTCCTGACGCAAAGAGCATATGCTGACATCTTGCAGCAATGAAAGTCGCGAAAGAACGAAAATCATCGGTCCTTGCTTCAAATGCTATTCATCACCGGGTTGATTCTCTCACAGGAATCGTCACACTCTTTGCGATTTTAGGTGCAAATTTCCTCCACGAAGCTACTTGGTTAGATCCAGTAGGAGGCTTCTTGATTTCGCTCTTGGTTATCAAAGGAGGTTGGGGAAACACAGTTTCAGCATTATACGAATTGGCGGATCGAGGGATTGACGCGGATACCAAGGTCTCCATAACACGAGCTGCCAAGAAAGGATTCGCCAATTTGAAAGAGGGATCGCAGGTTGAGTTGCGGGAAGTGGAGGGTGTGAAGTCGGGGCAGAACTATCTAATAGACCTCCAATTGGCAGTCCCCAAATCATGGACGGTAGAGGATGTGCGGAAAGTAGAAGAGGGGATCCGAGAAACAGTGGGGTCGAAGGTCCGAGGGGTCCGGAGGGTTAAAATCCGCTTCATACCGAAGGACGACTCATCGACGACCCTGATGGACGAATTTATTAGCGGAGATGTGAGCCCAAGGTCAAGCCCGGAGCCGGAAGACCACGATCATGATCATGACGAGCACACCCATAGCCATGACCACGATCACGATCACGGTCACAGTCACGCTAAGAAGAATGGAAATGCAAGCAAAAAGAGGCTGTAGAACAACATGTGCATATGGGAGGCTTTCGGACCTGACTACATAGCGTTTGGGGCGGCGTTCAGATACGAGTCCATGAGACTCCGGCAGATTTGGGAAAAGACTCTCGCTGAGTCGCACAGCAGAGAAGGTGTTTAGGGAATTGGATTTGAGGTGAGCTTGGGTCTGGATGCATTTTAACAGATGCTGTGTATCACAAATTTATACTTTGTATTTGTCCTGTCTTCCCCCTCTTTTCCCTCATTGGTGCGGTTATATCTGAACTTTCGGTAGTCGACGCCACACGCAGCCACAGCGAATTTAGGCAAAATCGAAGGCAGCCCCTTCCCCTGCAATAGGAGCGCCCCTACAAATCGAGCCTGCTCGCCAGAAATACACACACAAAGAGCACAGGCAGGATTTCCTCAACAAAATTAACCAGCAACAGACATCATTTTTTTTTCTGAATCTAAGGGCCATCTCGGGATTCCACCATGTCTACCAAAGATGGGCCGTTGTATCTTGGCTTTGATCTGTCAACGCAACAATTGAAAGGTTCGTCCCCACGTGCAGTACTTGACCAACAGCTGACACCCCTCTAGCAATCGTCATCACATCGCAATTGAAGGTTTTGTATGAAGCCAAGGTCGATTTTGACGCCGACCTCTCCAAGTATGGCATCCTCAAGGGTGTACATGTTAATGAACAGGAGCGAGAGGTCTTTGCTCCCGTGGCCATGTGGCTCGAGGCTGTCGACCTAGTTCTACAGCGTTTGAAGCTGAAAAATACTCCATTTTCCAGAATCAAGGGCATTTCTGGTGCTGGTCAACAACACGGCAGCGTCTACTGGAGCATGAACGGTGAGGAGCTGCTTAGTTCCCTGAACCCTGGAGCGACACTAGTGGAACAATTGGCCAGAAAGGCATTCGCTCACCCTTTTAGCCCCAATTGGCAAGATGCAAGCACGCAAAAGGAATGTGACAGCTTTGATGCTGAACTTGGATCTCCGGAACGTCTCGCCCAGGTCACGGGAAGCAAGGCTCATCATGTAAGCCTTAAATCGAACAGCTGTGGAGGCTACATCAACTAACAACGTCCAGCGCTTTACAGGACCTCAAATTATGCGTTTCCACAAGAAACACCCAGCAGTATATCGTGCAACATCACGCATTTCTCTGGTCTCATCCTTCTTGGCGTCTATTTTTCTTGGCCGTATAGCACCTTTTGATATCAGTGATGTCTGTGGAATGAATCTCTGGGACATCAATGCCGGAGCATGGTGCGAACCACTTCTTGCTCTTGCAGCAGGAGAGGATGGCCTCGAAGACCTCAAGAAGAAGCTCGGAGGTGTTCGAGAAGACGGTGGCGGAAGGATGGGGAATATCTCCTCTTACTTCGTTTCCCGCTATGGCTTCCCATCCGATTGTGGAATTGCCCCTTTTACTGGTGACAACCCCTCAACCATTCTCGCACTGCCTCTTCGCCCCCTGGATGCCATTGTCTCTCTCGGAACCTCTACTACCTTCCTAATGTCCACGCCTAAATACTTGCCTGATCCCTCATACCATTTTTTTAATCACCCGACTACTGCGGGCCTATACATGTTCATGCTCTGTTACAAGAATGGCGGTCTCGCAAGAGAGAAAATCCGTGATAAACTCCCCAAACCTATTAATTCTTCCGATCCCTGGTCCACTTTCAACGAGACTGCTCTCTCTACTCCTTCGTTGGGACAGAGTTCTCCATCTGATCCTGCGAAACTTGGACTCTACTTCCCACTGCCAGAAATTGTCCCTAATGTCCGAGCAGGGACATGGCGATATAACTGTGACAGCGATGGCTCCAACTTACGAGAGTCAGAAAAAGGCTGGAGCAGTGATGCCGATGCCCGCGCCATTGTTGAATCTCAGATCTTGTCTCTTCGTCTTCGCTCTCACAACCTTGTCCATAGTCCTTCGAAAGAATACCCTCCTCAGCCTGGCCGCATCTACCTTGTCGGCGGAGGGTCTCTGAACCCAGCTATTGCCAGGATCGTCGGTGACGTGTTGGGAGGCGTGGAAGGAGTCTACAAGCTGGATGTTGGCGGGAATGCTTGTGCTCTGGGTGGAGCTTACAAAGCCGTATGGGCAATGGAGCGAACGAAGGGGGAATCCTTCGAGGAATTAATTGGAGGACGCTGGAGGGAAAGTGAGGCTGTGGAGAAGGTCGATGATGGGTACAGAACCGAGACCTGGTCCAAGTATGGTAAGGTTCTCAAGACGTTTGAGAAAATGGAGGGTGAAGTCCTAAAAGGAGAGAAGAGGAACAAGTAATGGTCTGCTTGGGGGTTTAGATGATAGGGCTCGGGGATCACGTCCGCGCGAAGTTGAGTACGGGTGCAACACAGATCGCTCTTGTGTTGCTGGTTCGATCGTTGATGGCTGCGGTGCGCTGCTGGGTTGAGCGCTTGCCAGTCTTTTTGAGAACAGCTCAACTAATATATAATGAAAAAACCCTTTGAGATCTTCTCACGAGTTTCTCCAAGTTACAATACCTGTTGCAAGTTAGCCTACACTGTAACGGAAGTGGATTGTTTTTCCTTACACGGTATCCATCCGACCCTTTCCCGATCCTTGCCACGAAGTCACTCCCAGCACTTCAAAGAATAGACGACGTGTCGATATTGTAGATTTTTGCTAACAATGGAATAATAATTAATTTAGCTTTTCTTCTACTATAGCTAATTATCTATCAATTTGAGTACGTAGTTGTTTAGCTATTTTGAAGTCTTCGGCGAGGGTATTATGAATCGCTTAGGCCCTGTAATTTAGCGACTGCTAGCTGAACCACAGGGACGTGCGCGCTGTAATTTTAGCGAATGGCAATTGCCCCTTTGCTTACTACGTAGAATATTTTTCCTTTATGGGCATTTCAAGAATTCAAAAAGCCTCTTAAAAAGACACAATTGGATAAGAAGACAAAGTAGGGTTTTCTGGGCCTCAATATCTCAGTTGCTGTGGGTAGTTTAGTCTTTATTGCACTCGTTTTATTGCTATTATGTTTGTAGTTGTTTGCTTTCCGGTGTACATGTCTTCGCGCCCCTTCCTTTCTACCTCCTATATCCCAATCTTGAGGCTGGTGTGAAAATGCAATGACGAGGGTGTCAATATCAACACGCAATTTCCTCAAACAGCCCGGGTTCCCGCTCTTAGCTTTCCATCGATGAAGTCTTGGAGGGGACGAGTTGTGATAGGCTCCAAGTATTTGTGATGGTTCTCCCAGTAGTACGGCATTTCAACAGCGCCGCCTTCATGGTAGAATGAGCCTGCCAAACCAATATCTATAACCAGGTCTCCTCCTCGTATCAATACCTTCCAGTCTTTCCGAGACTTATCATTTGCTGAAAGACCCAGTGCAAGTGGGCCATCTGCCAAAATGTGGTCCTTGACAAATATCCTCGACTTAGATCCACACCTAGTATTATTATATGCGAAGCCAGCAGTCTCGGCACTCATGTTGCCTCTGTAGTAGCACCTGCCAAATATGAGATGCATAGCTTCGTTGGTGAACCCAGGGCTTCGCAATCTGTCCCCAAGGGCCCATAGTTCCTCTTGGTAGAGAGTGGTGGGTTAAAGTTAACCGGTGTAAATCCAAATGAGGAAGTGGCTCATTGCTGCTTCGGATTCGTCTAGCATCTCAGTCTCATTCGATTTGCTTGCCTCAAATTGTCCGCAGCAAGCAGTATCAAAGAACTCCGAGTGGAAGGCTAATAGAGCTCTGTGACAGCAGTGTCTTTCCTTTTCAGGTCCAACAAGAATGGTGGTGATTTCATGAGGACGCACTCTTATCCTGGTTTCATCGTTAGAGAAGGCGAATTCATAGAAGGTGCACTTACAATGCCTTGACTTCTGTATGATGCTTTGAAAGTTTAAGCTGCTGGACACACTCATCAGGAAAACTTTGCGTTGAACAAGCCTCACAGGCGCATCTATAACTGATAGCCTCGTGCTCGCCAGCAGAGGTCAACCTTGACTCTCCATTCGTGGTCGCCATGTCTGCTCGCATTGCGACTCTGGTGCGTGGTGTCTGAAGTTGCACGTGTGTTGTTGGTCAAAGACTGACCGGTCGACGTAGATTGTTATAGTGAGATGGTTTGACTACTGCAAATATGGCGCCAAATTTAATAGGTACCGAATCACGCGGTACGCTAGTTGAAGCTAGTACCTAGGCATGGGCTTGACGCCAAGGAATATAAGCTAGTCGTCGCAGAGCTTTGAAAGGCTTTGATAATCCAACCTCCTTTCGGCCTAGTAGTAAGCACGTGCAGGGTGTTGATCAAGAGATCTCAATGACTCTAACATCGAGAGCGGCAACAGCGAAAAGCCGAAACGATTTAAAATGTTTGTGAACATGTGGAACTGCTACATAGAAATCCGTTGAAGTAATTGAAGCTGAGAAAAGGCTCCCATATGCCCCTCAATGTGGCTCGATGTGTAAAGACCTCCCTTTTGCTTGAAAATGAGAGTGTCAAAAGTCACAAGACTCCAAGTTTCTGAAAACGCTCGCAGATTGCTGGTTGATATGAACTATTGCTGGTGTGAGGGAGCCTCTTGGGGTAAAAGAGCAAATGCGCACTTATATCTTTCAATATCTCAGTTACGTGAGCAATTTCAGTACCTAAAAGTGTTGTCTTTTATCCCGCCCTATTCTCAGATCACACTGCTATTGTTCGGGTAACACTTCAGGTATTAAATTTCTCACGACACTTGAGGCACTTTCCTGAAAATTTTGGTGCTTTGGTCGAGGATATCAAATTACCAATTACCCGAGTACTAGTCGATAGTGATCTGAGTGGCACATTTATTGGAGAAACATGGTTTCCACAGAAGCTCCTTCGATCTAGTCAATCACTTACCATCTTGATTTCTCACTGACGTTGAGGATGACAATCGGAAGAACGGTGCTGTATTTGCAGTCTATAACCGAGTTCTGTTTGCTTGTAAAGCGTCTTGTGCATCTCATCAGTTGAATACCCTAAGCAAATTATGCATGAAGAGCATTGCCAGGCCCTCAAATGGTCAATGCCATTCTGAAACATCAGGGTCTTCAATTTTTAATCTCAATGTTCCATTAACAATTTCCTCGGTCGGCCTGGTTGTAATCGGAAGAAGGTACTTAGCCCAGCGTTCTGGCCGGCAGGGGCTTTGGCTTGGATCATCATTCGAAAAAGATGATTCGACCGCAATGTCAGATGCAAGATCGCCACCCTTTCGAATTAGCGCCTTCCATTCAGCCTCGAAACCATACTGCCTACCAGTGAGCGATCGTGCAGAGAGTGGTCCGTTCGCTATAATATGATGTTTGACAAATTGCCGCAATGGTGATTTCCTTCTCATGTTGGTGTAGACAAATTCCACAGTACTGGCAGAGAGCCACTTGCCCTTTCCGTAAGCGTAGTTATCGAAGAATAGCTGCATAACTGCATTCATGAATCTTGGGCTCTCAAGTCTCCAGCCAAGTCCCCATAATTTTTCTAGTGCCAAAGTGCTTTCGACCTTGCTAGAATATGCCCAAGAAATAAATGCACTCATTTCTTTGGGAGAAAAGTCCTCAGTCAGGTCAATTTCCTTTCTGTTTCTGATTTCCTCAGTTGTATTGCATTCCTTGTCAAAAAACTCAGAATATAAACTCAGTAGGCCAGAATGGCATGTCATCTGGGCATTTTGCACCACGATCTGCAAAACATGAGGACAAGCTCCCAGGCTAAAATATTGATTAGAATAGCTTGCCCAAGTCTGAACCGAAGTACTTACACTTTACAAACCTCGTCAGAATGTGTCTCAGGTCTTCGCACGTTTTCATGTTTCGTATGATTGTCATCGTGGTCGTCCTTTGATAGTAGCTCCTCAATGAATATCTCCTCTTTGCCCCCTGCTTCCTGCTTCTCTTCGACCTGCCTCACTTCTTCCCGCTTCTTGTTTTTCTGTCCCATGTCTTCTTCCTCCTCGCTTTCAGAATCCGAATCTAATTCCCAATCCCAATCCCAATTGAAAAGTATAGCACCATCGGTGAAATTTGGTGGGGTAGAGGTTTCTGCCGTCCCTCCAACTAGTAGGCCGGAATCTCCATACTTCAGACTCCATTCGATCAATTCCTGCAAAGTTGGTGGCTTCACTCTCTGTTCTATGTTGTCTTTGAAGTTTTCTCTAGCTCTTGCCACATCTGCGTTCGTAATATGAATCGCCTTGCTGAATCCGCCGGTCGTCTTTCGTTTTCGATAAACCAATTCTCTATTCAAGAGACTGATCACTTGTGAAATCGGAAGACTCTCGGCTAGAAGTACAATATCTGTAGCCATATGTCTGTTTTTCGGGCGGGTTAGTTGCCGAATATATCTATAGAAATGGAGTCCTTGCTGGGTATTAGTGCACTTCTTTAGGCGCAATAGATACCTCTTTCTCGGTAGCTTCTGGGTTGTAGCTGAGGGTGGCATCCTGGCTGCCAAAGTGAAGCGGTGAGTGTCCCCCTTTAGGTACAAACGGCGAGAACTTGAGACCACTTTCCGTGTATTGATGTTCAAGCTTGAAGCTTTAAAGGCGATCAATAAGAAAGTTGACAGTGCTCGTGTAACAAGTTATCGCAAGGTTATTCATCAGCCGTATGTATTGAGAGGGATGAGCTCGAATGAAGTAGTGAAGAAATGTTCTCCTCTCGAACGCGTGGGAATAAAAGAATCTCAAAGAGTGACGCCCCCAAATGGTGGTCTCGAAGATGAAGTGTTGATTGTAGAGGAATTGTTATCCTCCCTGTCGCGTGTTGACAAGCGAGTCTGAAAGGTGATGCTTCCTAACCGCTGTCTTGAAGGTGAGATGATAACATCACGTAGCATGAGACCTGAATCGCGTGTGAACCAAAGTTGACTTGAAGTAGGCTGGTGCACGATTAAGTCTCTTCGATTCTGGGGAGATGCCAAAGGCAGTAAAAAGTGGGATTAGAGTTGCGTGTTGTGGTGCGGACCGTGAGGATCGTGAGGTCGTACGAGAAGAGACATTTGTGGGTGAAGGTTGTTGTATTGTGAGGGTGTGCGAGAAAGAGCTTTTGTGTCCCTGACGTGAACTACACTGGCATAAAACGGGACTGCACGTGATCAAGTGAAGTTGAAGTTCCCAGGACTTCACAGAAGCTACCAGCACACATTGTTTTGACACCATCAATTCTAGATCCGAATTTTTGATCCGTCAAGACGAGTAATATAACTTTTGAAAAACAGTTGTTATGAAAGGACTAAGAATCACGGTTCCTCAGAAGCGTAAATATCCTGCACATATTGAAGACAGAGAATTGCTGAGGATGAGTTTCTCATCATAAGATCCAGACTTATGAATAAAACAGAATGTATTGCTTCACGACTTCTAGATAGTACTTACTATTGGAAGGGTTTTTGCGTCCAAACAACCATGTCTGCAGGGCTGAGAATAAACATCATTTCAAGGCAGACATCGAGGTGCACCTGCTGCAAAAGACTTGCAATGTTTTATCAGCAGCAAAGAACTAGCAGGTTCTCGATAACTCACCAGGCAAGAAGTTTGAAGTCCTGGGTTTTGTACCACAAGTTCAAGCCGAGACAAATCCAGCGGAGTTCGCAAGGGCAAAATGCTACTTTCCCTTGAGCCAGTGATACATGGTGTTGTATTTGCTCTCATTCAAGAAGCGCTATGGCACACGCTCGCCAACTCCAAAATTTCGCGTGAAACTCAGAGGATCAATCCCAAATCTTCATATTCTAGGCCCGTCGAAATTCCGAGACATCCCAAAGTTCTACAGGTGCTTGAAATGACAAAACAATCCTTGTGCATAAGACTGGAATCCCTAGAAAACAATCAAGGGGAGAGAAGAACTACGGCGCTATTCCCAGAACCGTTGTGGCAGTGCTAAACTGTAGGCTAAAAAAAACCCCAAGCAATTGCAGACTGTGCGATGATGTAGAAGTGACAGGTGCAGAAGCTAAGAAACGTAAAGAGAGCTGCATGGCACAGATTTCCGGACAAAGGCGCTTTGTTCCTATGGCTTCGGTGCACTTTTATACTCCGTAACCGGCACTGCAAAACTACTATATCTATCGCCCTCGATTCGTGGGGCCAAGCGTGGGAGGGGTCGCATTCGATTTTTAATGGCACTGATAAAAGAGAGGTATGGAGGGCACGTACCTGCTGTAAATCAGTAATTAAGCATAAATGGAGGGGGGAAGCTCTCTTTGACGTATCTTTCAAAATAATCCCTATTCCAATCACCAAGCTCCTGAATGTTTAAGCCGAGCATGCCATTATCAACAGCAGTTTTAGTAGCACCTGGGCCGTAGCTATGGCCTGTGTATTTGTGCAAGTCAAAGATGTAGATTTCAGAATAGGCTTTATCGTGGCATTGTCGGCAGTTTCTCCTAAGGTAGAGGAAATTTGGATATAAGTTCTTTGCCGAAACCAAGATTTGGCTCGGTACTCACTCACTGCCTGTTTCTGATGTAGAATAGAAATTATATTTCTGAAGATTTTTTTACAATGAGGAAGCAAGATACTCAGGAGAGAGGAGGTTAGATTTAACTCATAGTGGTCCGTGCGCCATCTGACATACCTACCTCACATCCTTGTCCAACTCTCCCTAAAAACGTCAAGAATCTTCAAATCTTGCCAATATCACCTATTGAAGATCCTTATCAAATAGCTCTATAAACATTGGAGCTCTAGAAAATGTGTTAACCGTGGAAATATTTTAGAAAGAAACAGTTTGTTTTCGAGAATTGAGGTTGCAATTTTTTCTTAATTGCTTACGCCAATGTTTATCCTTGTAATGTTTAGGCCGAGCGACTAAATACAAGGCGAAAAAGTGCTCTCCTGTCATGTTATCCATGCCTACCCTCTTTAATATATCACCGATAAAAGAACAAGAAGTCCACCGTAATCCCTTTCTCGTCCTTCCTCTGCCTCCCAGTTAGAAGCCCATTAACATCGGAGTTCTAGTTCTAGTTCTCTGAAGTGTGGCCAATTGATAATTCTAAGAAATTTCTGTATTCTAGTTAAAAGTCAGCCATTGGAAGAATATTTGCTTATTAGGGTCCTTTACCTGGATTTTCTTAGCAAGCCACCATTAATGTGCGGACAATTTGTTAACCTCAATGTATTTCAATTGGTCTTTGTGATCGACAGGAATGTCGATTCCCTCATAAGCGTGCAGTTCTCCACTTTGAGTAACGTCAACCACAAAATCTCCACCCTTTGCCAGTAAGTCAAGCCACTTCTTCTTCAGCTCGTCACTAGCCTCTCTCTCTTCCGAAAAGGGTCCGTAGGCAACCACAAGATCCTTGACCACTGTTCTCAGCTTGGCACTGGGCAAGGTGTTGGTGTAGACGTATTCGATGGTGCTCGGGTCAATGTAAAAGTCCTCCTGGCCTGATATTTCGAAGAGCTCCATGAAAGCGTCATTACCGAACTTTGAAGCTCCAAGCTTGTCTGCCAAGATCCAAAGGCTAGCCACAATAGCATCTCCATGTTCTTCTTTTCCGTTTGCATTGACACGCTTCGTGAAACAAGTTCCAAACACTCCTGTATAAGCCCAATGTACGAAGGCCCTCAATCCAGTGCTGATGTCTTCCTGCATCATTATGATGTTCTGCTCTACTTCCATGAAGTTGCCGTAAAGCATTTTGTCGAATTATTGGGAGTAAAAAGCAAGTAAAGCTCTGTGACACTTGATGCTGACTTGGTTAGGTCCTACACGTAACTCAACTATATCGGGAGTCTCTAATATACTATAAAGCTTTATTAGCAAAGTAAAAACAAGAGGAAAAATACTCTTCTTGATGGGTAACTTACAGATATCCAGTATCTTTCAAATGTGTTGACATTCTATTAAGTTTCTTACAGTCAAAATGTTCTCTACAATCACCATCACACCACAAATCCATGGTCATGATCTCGGAATCAAAGCTTTACTTAGGTCAGCGATAACTCGTAGCCAAAGCATAAAGGCAGTCAAAGAAACTTACGGTGCGCTGTGGTGATAATTTCCAATGATAACTATTTGTTATTTTGGTGTTATCAATCAAGGGTGGAAAAAGGTCGAGGACTCCGTCTTCTTGACCGGGGAAGATGCTTTGCTATGAGTAGTGGAAGAGGAACTTGATTTGTGGGAGCGGATCAAGCCCAGCTATTTAAGCCTCAGAAGCGAGTCAACACGCGTAACCCAGCTTCTAACGTCCTAAGGTCTTCTTCACCGCCTGCCAAGAGTCGTCAAATAGAAAGTCAATTTGAGAAAGAACAAATACCAAGACAAAATACAATCACGTTGTAATATTCAATTTACAAATGTCTCTGTATACTCTATGTTATGCTTTACTTTATTTGGCTAGGTTTTCATAAGAGGCTAAGACTTGATTGCTTTGTTTTATCTTCTAAAAAAAGCTTCACAAAAGTAAAATTACTTAGTTCTAAGTAAATATTATCGAAAGTTCATAGAAAACATTGGCGGGAAGTTCGCCAGCTAATAGCATACTGTGTATACCCTAACTTGTATTGTATAATCAAGACTTTCCTGGCTCTGGAAAATTTAGAAAATGCAAGATTTCAGAATTTCTCGGGCGTAAACTTTCTAACATTGAAGACTTGTGGGGAAACTAAGCATATGGTCAAGCTGCAATGTGGATGTTACATTCTCATTTTCCTCACGAAGAGTTGCTGGTTTGAAGACGGCATCTGATGCAAAATTCTCCGTGTTTTTATGTATGCGATGAGAAATGTTCCTACCCACCAACATAACAAATAGTGATAGTATGCGGCAGGCTTCTATCAAACATCCTATTTTCTTTTCTTTGAAAAAGACCTCGATCATTGGTTATTTGTTGTAGCAGATTCAGCCTCGTTCGATGTGCCTTCATCCGGAGTAACCGACATCCCCGCGTAACGAAAATCCCCTAGGTAAACTAAAACCACGGAAATATTAGTTTAAAATGATATCGCTCCTATTTCAAAAACTATAATCTTATACTTGATCGTTTCCATTTCCTAATTATGTAGTCTCTTTTAGAGAATTTCTGCGAGGATTTTTTAAAGTATATTATAAATTTATTATTTTAACCTAAGTTTATTTGCACTTTAAATTTTGTCTACTTTTATATATTCTTGTAACCTAAAACTTAAATAGCGTTAATAATAAATAAGTTAAATACCTTATATGCTCATTTTAATTATATAGTTTTAAAAGGTGGCGTATTTCCATAGAGAGACAATATCATGGTCATCGAACGTCAGAAACGGTTCTCGGCTCTAATTGCCTTTCGTGGATATACCTGCGCCACCTCCAGGCCATGGCTGTAAAAAATTAAATGCTTTGGGCAAACACACAAATCAGTCAGCAACAAACGGCCGGGCTTAAGTTAAGGTAGAATTTCCTATGTTTGATCCCACCAAGCTGCATAACGAGGCAGATCAAGCTCCAACACGATCATTCCTGTCATCACGAACAACATTCACTTCCCCAACTTGCCTATATGCTTTCGCATTGCGCAGCGGAACACGGGTACGAAAGCGGAAAGGAAGCATAAACAGCGACACGGCCTTCAAATACGAGCGGAGAAGAGACGACGACAGCGACAACCAGATCTGCCACTTCCTTTGCAAACCGGCCTATCTTGCACCCAACGCCGCCATCAACTCGCCAGTACTCCCCTAGCCCGACACGCAAAGATAAGAGTACGACTGGTTATTCGGTACCAAGCCCTCGAGCAGCCTCAACTCACTAGCCCACTCGCATCTTCGCAACCAGTGCGATCGATGGTTCTGCAGTTGGTAGCCCTCGATCAACACCTCAGCCCTCTATAGCTTCAAAACGCGATCGACGGTTTAGGTCATGGACCGCAACACTCAGAAGGCCATGTCGTCTCAATTTCAAGTGATGAAGGTTTTTCCCCGACGGGGCTCTTTGTGCCTTCGTCGACTTCTTAAGCCCGCTGCCTTTACATGCAATCGTTGTAGTCTGGGGAAAACGTCAAAACTAGTGGCTTTTACCAAGAATAAATGGGACGAACCTGTGTGTAATGGCTGCTATGGTTCTGCTTCAAAAACCAACGACTGCGCAACGGGTACACAAGATAATCCGGTTGGTATTGTGGCTTCCACACACTCTCGACAACCATCCAAGAGCCGCAAGGCTAGAAAATATGCGCATCGAGATCGGAAGTCCAATTAGGAACCTTGTCTCGGAGGGGCCAGAGAGATCCACTCAAGACAACAGGCAAACAGGCAGGAAGATGGTTGGCTCAACGAATACTCGTCCACTATCCGAAGACGTCCACTTTATGCCCAAGCTCTGGTGACAATACAGCAAGATGGCGTGACATGGGCAGCGAAAAGTGCAGCATGCTATAAAGGAACGAGTCGCCTTATCCTAGACAGCAACATGCAACGGCAAGGGGAAACGTATGGCTTTGGGACTTTTGGGCTGGGAGTAGGACGGCCTTGCAGCAATCAATGTGAAGTTGCCTGCACCAGTGTCTTCGAAAGATCACCGAAATGATAGTGAGGAGAGAACACTCGAACTTAGAGCAATAGCAGTGAGCTCTTACAGGAGCCAGAGGACGAAGAGGGCAAAATAAGGCAAGCTGAGAGATCTCAATAGCAATGTCTAATGGAACCTCTATAACCACAATCTTTGAATTATGTGTGCATTTTTTTTGCCCTGTTCGCCGTGAATGTAAAGGCTATCGATACCGTGTCAACGTGCTCAAACGAAAATGACATTCCGCCGTCCCACCGATACTTGTATTACCTCAGATTTCGAGGTCTCCCGTTGGATGAATATCCAAATCAACTCGCAAGAATAGCCTAACCCAATCAATGACATAAAAATCCTCAAAAAGATTCCTGAAAAAATCTCGCCTCACCCACATCCAAAGAAATGCGTAAGGAAGGCTTCCATCCCCTGAGCCCGCCCCTTCCTATCCCAGTACCTTATCTCGACCCACGTCATCTCAACCGTTGTATCAGGCAACTTTGTAACTCAACTTGCAATGCCCGTGTTTACAACCCTCGCATAGAGCGCTTTCATGTGGACGCTCATTCGCACGAACCGTATAAAAGGGTTGATCCATCTCTATACCGCTCCACTTTTTGAGACGATATGCAATTCTCTTTGCGTATGAATCATCCGGGAATGGCTGACTGAGACTTCCACAACTTTTACAACGTTGGTGATACACTCGGGCGTTGTATTGTTGTTCGGGGTACATTCGTATCGTAATAGCAATCATTTTGCTCGCCCATCCGGTTTGGGGGCAAACTTCATTCAAGCATTTGAAGCGTCCCATGATATTGGTATCGTATTTTTCAATGGATCCTTTGTCCTCGTCGATTGCGAAGAAAGTAAAGGAGAGATCGTCCTCCTCTAACAGGCGGCCTACACTATCGTGCAATGCTGGATACATAGACCAAGATCTATCCAAATCTTGCGCTTTTGACTTTGGTCTCCTGCGTGATTTTGGTTCTTTGTGCAACTTCGACTTTAGGGACGACATGCTGAATAATTTAGGTCTGGCCTATATGCGAGCTCACGATGACAGAGCTCGAGGAAAGGGATAAACCCGTATTTAAGCGAGCAATGAATATCGAGCCAGCTGAAGATACGGTACTGGGCGGACGATTTCGACGTAGCAATCGTGTTGTCATAATAAACGGAGGGTTGCCGTCTTACATATCTTCTGCCCCACCGGTTAGACCGCTAGATGCGTGGTCGGCACTAGACAATTTTAACATCTTCTAATGTTAGCGAAAGTCGGTCGATGCCGATTGTTGGAAAGATATCTGAAAAGATGGTGTGCGGCTTCCAGCGCTGATAGGTGCCCTATATCCTGTTAAAAAAACCGGAATAGCAGCTTCAACCATTGGTATAACGCCACGTAATTAGCTACCCAGATTTTTAATTTGAAGAATACATCATCTTTGTCTCTTAGGA
>JAAMPI010000879.1:0-23787 GCA_013054445.1 Cudoniella acicularis | reverse complement strand
TTCCCAGCACTACAACCACCACACCCAGATCGATCACTTCCTTGCAATTTTCCCACCACCCGCCTCAGATCCGATCTGATATCGAGATTTAAAGTGCAACCCCCAGTCCCGTAAACAGACCCCAGAATTCATTTATTCCCGCCCATAGATCCCGTGCGGAAAACGGTAGCCAATCGGCTCCCCTTTCCCAACCTTGCGCTGTGCGATATACCCGTTGCATTCTCGCGTCGCGTTTGTGGCTGATCGCTTGGTTCCGACGACACGACATCTTTTGGGCACGCGGGCCGTGAATTTTACGGGAATGATCCGAAAGAGTGCAGCTCTCCTTTCCGTGAGGTTGCTTGTGGAAGATGCAGTGAGTGGGGAGTGATGTGTTTACTCTCTTTTCCCGAATATTGGGATGGATAAGGCAAGGTGCGTGGTGATGTGTTCTGATGTCATGGTCACACGGTTGTTGCTCAAGAGCTTTTATTTTTTTTGCCGTTGATGTTGACATCCTGTGGGTGTGAGGGATTTGGAGAAGGGAAAATGTTTGAAGGGTTGTGTTTTCCCGTCATGATGGCAGAGTTGAAGACATTGGTGTTGATGATATGGATTTGATTCTTGTTGCGATGCGGTAGATAACATTACTTTTAATGCTATGTAGACCAAAATGCGCTCATGCCAGCCAAGCACACAAATGCAGACAAACGGCCAGTCAGAAATATGACATATGCAAACGCACAAAATGCTTCCTCTCAAAATGAACTCCCCGAAGACTCCTCCAAAGACCCCACACTGCGATTCTGTGACAGCTCAACTGTACTATCACTTTCCTTCCCCCTCAGTCCCATCGGCCTCCCCTGCGGCCACCCAATAACCATAACCCCATTGCGCTTCTGCTTTGTACTTCCATCAAACAGCCCAAAGCCCTTTCCTCCCTTTCCAACTCCCAAGCCTCCACTCCCATCATCACGTCTCCTAATCCAGCTCCACCCATTGTCCCTCCATCGCCCCCATATACTCTTGCATATAGCCAAACTAGTTGTGAAGTAAATAACCGTATTCCAAAACCCTTGTAATGGTAATACAATTGCACTCCCAATATTAAGCGCAAAAGACGGATCCGCAGGATATCGTAACCCGTAAACCCTATTCACGGAAGCCGGAACCCAAGTGATGAGAATTGAAATGGCAAAAAGCATAGCGCACTTTGTGTACGCCCACTTGATCTTATCCATGGAACTGGGTCTCTTGGGGAAGGCAAACGACCTTGGTGTCATTGCAAGGAACTTGCTATCCCTCTTCATATACCTCGAATCTCTTGCCGAAATCGTAATGCTGTACGCATTCTTAACCTCATTGACTTGTGCAGGTGCATCTCTCAGTCGAGGGGAGTGTATGGGTGCTGGAGTTTCGAGAGAGGGAGCTTTCCAGGCATCGGATGTCACTTCGATGTCGGTTGTGCGGATGCCGGTGAAAGAAGGAGGGTCGGATGTAGATGGGCAGACGCCTGAGTCCATGGCGCGGAGCTGGGAGCGCTTTTGGAAAATTTCGACGCCGACACGGAGGTAGATTATTAGGGCGAGGAGGATCGCGATCCAGATGGGGGCATAGTAGGAGTAGATTCGTATTGCGGCCCAGTCATTGTCGATCCAGCACCATAACTGTGCGTTATATTAGTGGGGTCTTCCGAGGCTGGTAGGCTGATTGCTTACTGTAGCATTTCCGTACATCTTTCCTTTGGAGGATGTTTTGTAGAAAAGACAGAACACTGCCGGGATGAAGGGCAAGCCGTAACATATGCATCCGTAATACCAATAAAGTCTTTTCAGACGACTGGCATCGAAGCGACGGAAGAAAACCAGGTAAACATTGATAGCCATGGCGCAAGACCACATCGGATCTGACTGCATGAACCTGCTCATTGTCAGCCTCATCAAACAACCAACAGAATGAAGCAAGTGGCTTACATTTCCAACAAGAACGCCTGGAATTGACATAAGCCTCCATTGACCTGGGACAAGGCCGAACCCCCAATGAGCGCGGCGACATTAGCAAATATATTGGCGAACGAGGCGTAGAAAATTAACGTGTTAGAGAGTGTCCGGAATTCCTTGATCAGGATGAATGTTGAGATTAGAATGAGTGTTCCGGAAACTGAAATACAAGCCGTGACTCGCTCGATGACAATCAGAGTTTCGATTTGGGATTCTGTTAAGCCTCCCATCTTTGTTGTGGTGAGTGGCAGCGGTGATATGTATTGTACAAGAGAGCGGCAGCAGTGAGATAGGGCTCGGAGCTGAAACTTATTTTAAGCTTCACTTCATCTCATCTCTGGATTAGAGAATACGGGAGGTGAAAGAAGGGAATGGGAAGTGGATGCTGGAAAGGGGGCAGCATTCATATATTGACTTCTTGCATCCGATATCAGCATGCTTCCGTATTCCATCTTGGAGCTTGGGAACGAACAGATGAACTGCTTCAGGTTTCTTCCACTTCATCCTGCAGGTCCGTCGACAATCCGATGCCAATGACGTTGTCTGAATTGTGCTTGCCTCCTTTCCCCCCTAACTGCCGATGCCGAGACCAACCTCTTGGATATGATCGACTTTCAGTTGTTGAGTTTGAGATGGTGTGGTGAAATGGGAATCAGTAACTGACAACGGATAATAACAGGACGATACGGATGAGTGAAGTTAAGGCGGACTTGCTTTTCCAGCCACCCTTTCCGGCCAGCCCACCCGTAGATAGCTTGCCCCGTGGTAAGCAAGTGTCACTTGAAACGCTTAGGGTCCTCCCGGAGCTGCAAGTGCGGGTGGATGGCCTGCTTTTTTTGTGAAGCGTCGCTGACTGACCACTAGATTTCAGATGCAAAGGAAGCTTCATCCACTAGCTATGGAATCAAGATAAGATACTTGGAATTACACGGCAGCTGTCATCCACATTATCCTTCCTTCTGGATTCTTGCTGTTTGCGTGAGGGTTGTGTTTCCCTTTCCCGTCCAGCCGTTTGCAGCAGATGTACGACTAGGCCTGGATATCACATGGTACACAGGTACAACGTATAACAGAGCAGCTGATAATAATAAAGCCCGAAATTCCGAGGAAATACAAAGTTAAGAATAGGTAAGCCACAATCCTGTGGTGGTCGCACCATCAACTTTGACGGAATTTGCGCGTTGTAAAACAACCACATTGTGTTGGGAAATATTGTGGCTGCAATTTTTCAGAAATTAAATTTTACATGGGAAGGAATTGCGACCCTAAACAGCATCACACGACGGGGTATTGTGCGCATAAACTTCAAGAGATTCCATGGTGTAGTGTACACCTTTCTACCAATGATTTTTTGACCCCAGGACTTAGCGGCTGCGTCTTCCCGCCCGGCAACAATAAAGATACATTTACTGGTTGTACTACAGATACCTTGCTCGTGCAGCTGCAGCCCGATCTAGAGCCTCTTTAGCCTGTTGGTGTTACACCATCAAAGGATTCCCGCATGTGCATGAAAAAGCGAAAGCTGACGATTGACTCTTGACCACCTGCAGCGGCTGAGTGCATCAGATCTCGTCGTCTTGGTGCTTCTGAGCCAAACATCAGGTGTTGCGGGCTCATGTTCATCCGACCAAGACTGCAATCAGAAAACTTTGTTAAATTGATTATTTGCTTGTTTGCACTTAAGGAAAAGAACGTAAAAGGTAGTTTTAAATATCATCTATGTTGTTTGTAGGTATGGGGAATATCTGAGCAGTGAAGACTGTAAACAAAAAGGAATTTTCGATTCAAACGAAAGGAAGATGTTTCCGCCCTGCAAATTTGTGTCCATCAGAACCCGCAGCCACCAGAACTTTCCAAGATCCAAATTAAGTGGTATACAGAAAATCTGGCCTGTTATCACCAAGAGCTTCAGCCTCCTTCTTGGACAAGCCCTCGACTAAGTAATCTCTCTTTCCCGCAAGTCGAGCTGCATTCTCCCGTTTGAGAAGGAAATGCATTAGAGTGCTCCCAAGGACCAAGGATGCAGTCATGTAGGCCATGATTGTCGCATGGCCAACGGTGTATTGTGGCGCTTGAAAGAAGATATTGCTGCTAACAATCCCGTTGATATTCCCCCATCCAATGACAAATCCAAGCACGATTCCGCGTTTGTAAGAGCCTTCAATATTGTTGCTCACCCACGAAATTGTGTTGGCGATGCAGGGATAGATTCCGAGGGCGCCCAAAAATGTGCCCGCGTACTTCACGTGGGGTTGATTAGACCCGAGAAGCATGCCGAATCCTGCAACACCAATCATAGGAATGAAAATATTGCAAAGTCCCCTCCTTCCAGTGCGATCGGCGTAGATTCCAACGATAATGGTAAGAACCGCTGCACATGCGTATGGTGGAACGGTCATAAGTTG
Organism: Cudoniella acicularis; assembly: GCA_013054445.1. NCBI lineage: Eukaryota > Fungi > Ascomycota > Leotiomycetes > Helotiales > Helotiaceae > Cudoniella > Cudoniella acicularis. The sequence goes on along the minus strand of JAAMPI010000879.1, from coordinate 19,403 downwards.
AGCAGTGGTTGCATCTTTGTAACCCATACCACTCACAATCGATGGGAGGAATAATGAAAAAGCGTAGAGTGGCATGTCTGCACCCATATAGATGAACATGCCCATGTACATTTTCCAGTCCTTGACAGCCGACCAAAAGTAGGCCATCTTGAATTCCTCATGCTCAGCACTTGATTGATTATCAAGCTTGAGTCGGCGAATGACACGGGCGCGGTCTTGCTCAGTGAGGAAGGTGGCAGTATCCGGGAAGTCATGAACAAAAAAGAATGACAGGATCCCAAAAACGATTGTGAGGAGACCTTCGAGAATGAAGATCCAAGCCCATCCAGGCCGGCCTCCAAGCCCGCCCATCTTAGTGATGGCAGCCGCAAGAAGACCGCCGAAAGAGCCGGACACAGCAGCAGCCGAGAAAAAGATTGCCTATTTATAGGTTAGTATTAAAATGAGGGGAAAGGGTTGGGCACACTTACAGCTCGAACGCCAAACTCACTGCGCTTGTACCAGCATGAGAGAAAGTAGTTGACGCCAGGATAGAGGCCAGCCTCTGCTAACCCGAGGAAGAAACGAGCTGTCATGAGTCCATTCCAGTTCTGTACATATCCCATCGATGTCATACAGGCACCCCAGATCACCCTTTTAATTATTAGTAGCGGAACTTGGAGCTGGGAAGGGTACTCGTACATGATAATCGGAATGAAGATGGAGGGTCGCATCCGCTTGAGCAGAACATTTGCCAGTGGCTCAAATAGCGCGTACGAGACGAAAAATATTGACAAAGCTGCATTGTATTTTCCAGTTGACATGTTGCCGAGACTCTTCTGCAAGCCACCGATCTTTGCATTGCCAATATTTGTTCGATCGAGGAAAGACAAGAGATACAGCATGCAAAGCTAGAGAAGTGTCAGAATGTGAAAATGGCTAGGAATAGGATTTTACTCACCCATGGGATTAATTGGATATCGAGCTTGCGGACAAGCTTTCGATCCTAGTGAATGTTAGCAGGGTTTTCGAGCTAAGAAAGGTGAAGACGTACAATCTCAGCCTTCTCAGCGGCCGTCAAATGGGCATCGGGATCCGCTGGAAGGTCGGCGTTGTATATATCGACTCTGCCAATGTTCTTCTCGTCATCGCTGCGATCGCTGCGATCACTAGACGTCCTGAAGTGACTGGAAGATGACATGTTGATGGAGGTATTGATGGTTCGAACGAAGGCAAGTTGAATGTCTATGACTCTGCTAATCGAGAGGGACTGAGGGGTTTAAGAATGAAAGTGAATGGCGCAGATGGCTGAATCTACTCTTGCAGGAAAAACGTGGAAGAGGCAGTTCATTTAATCGGCGTGGAGGTATGCAGCACTTTGACCACGAGGGTTGAGAGTGGAAGGAAACAGATGCCGCACAGGCCTGGGTAGGGTTGCGTTCTGGGTGAATTCTGTGTTTCCCTTCAATGTATAATGGTCCAGTCAATCAACAACCGAAGGAAGAGATGCCGAACAGGAAATGCAAACCATAGCACATGGGAACCCGGTTCTTCCAGCAGACATTTAATGACTAGGATTGTTGTGATTCAACGGTATGCAAATACCCATGCCAACTATGGCACAATATTTATCGGATCGTGCAACGTCAAATCATTCCAGCCAAGTTGTACAGTTCCACCGGCCTTGCCGATACTGTAGCTGCTGGCTTTGCGGCGCAAGAAATGGTTTGTAATGGCACTTCTATACGAAAATCTCTCAGTCTCGTACCTCGAGACTAAAGGTAACAAAGCAAACAAGTATATTATGCAAGAGATTTGAAACGCCGTACAACACCAGTCTTCAAAACACAATCTTATTGCACTGGAATAGAAACATCGCGCATGTTAGGGCGTGCCACCACTGAGCGGAGATTGTGCATCCAAGGACCAACGACGGCTGTCTCTCGCCGATCCTCGACCGCCACAAGCCACGTCCGGCATCATCTGTCCCAGCCGTACTTGCTTCGTGAGCACTAGCTACCTAAACAGTACATATCGAGGCAATGGGCGTCAAGGTCACTGCCATATAGCAGAAGGCCTATCAAAAACCATGTCCCACAAAAGCGGTCGAAGTCCAACGTGCTTGCACAATGGGTAAAAGCACTTTCTCATGCATCGAGGCTTCTGCATCCCTTCTCATTATGATTGTTGGGTTGTAATTGTCCGAGACTCGTTCGAGATGAGGGGAAGGAGGGCGTGCAGTGCGCGTGTCTGCGAGACTCGGCGGAATGGGAGGACAACCGATAGGCGGTGCGACGAAGAGGATTGACTCTTGGAAACATGGCCATGGGAATGTCGAAAGGCAGAGGCGGTGATTGGGATTGATGGGAATGGGGTCGATGAGGATTGAGACTGCGTCGACGTTGCAGATGGGAAAAACGTGTCGCGTTGGAAATAAAGGAAGAAGTGTCTCCGTATCCAGCTGAGTAATCAGGCTAAAGCGCGGGGCAAGATCTCGCTTGGCTTCGTCAGGGGGGCAGGAAAGGTGTGTCTGGAAATGCACTGGATCTTTGGAGACGAATTCTGGCAGATCATGCTGCATACATCGGTTGGTTTTTGGGAAAGATAACAGGGTAACTTGCGGCTCTGAAGCTTCCCCGGCTCCTGGCTTTCCCTTCTTGCATCCACATAAAACCCTGTTGCCCCCGTCTTTCCCGGAACCCTAAACAGTACTTCAATCTGTGGTTATCACTGATAATAAGGTTTGATTTTTATATCATTTTAGGAATTAGCAATCAATCAATGGAACTTTGCATCCGGATTAGGTATGTAAGAAACCAAATCCTTGCCAAGGAATGTATTCTACTTTTCCCCTCATCGGGAATCAGATAGCGGTTATCTGTAGAGTTTTCTTTTGATTTCTGTCGAGACTTGGGGTTTGCTGCTTGGCGTCGCATCAAAGGAAACTGAAAGGCCAATACTATCACGTGCTTCTAATCACGTATCTCTCTCTCCTCTCTACAATTATTTGTTTGTGCATCATAAAAAGCAAAAGATTTAAAACAAAAATATAATAGCCTTGTAATTCTCCACTAATAGTATTACATAAGAAGATTGGAAAAATGGTTATAAAAGCATTGGCGTATCACGTGATTTTACGGAAACGGTTGAGAAGTGATGAGTCCATGTTGAGCTGTATAAACGTGGGATAATGAAATAAATATACCAACTCTCACAAGGACTTCTTAGCCTTCTATCTGCTCTACTAAATCATTTTATTTTCTAGATCTTTTATTATTTTGAAGTGTTTTGACGTGGTTTCGCTTGAACGCCAACACAAAGATGTTGTGTTAAGCGAGAAATAGGCGGGGCCAGACTGAAACGGGCAGAAATTTAAAAATTCGATTAAAGTACACCCTCTTGCAAACGAGGAACTATGGACTTGGAAAACTGGCGCGAGAAGCCCATTGGGTTTGTTGGGTCAGAGACCAAGGGATGATAAAGCTCGTGGGCTAAGAATGGGCTCGCCACTGGTCATGATATAGGTTAAGGATTACTGTTAAATGGTCACTAGATTCGAAACCCTTATACAAGATTGAACTAGTTCATTTTAACCAAGAACACCTCCCGTTATTTCAAGACCCGCTTCGCGCATTCCCAAAGGAACTCGCACACCTAGCAAGTGCCTTCGCCACTATGGCTTTCCCTCCCACACCTTGGCAAGGAACTCCTCAATCCGAGTGAACTCGTAATCTGGCAGAAGTTGATTCCATGCATTTGACACATCCCATGCACCCTTCGCACTACTCAGAAGAGTGCCAATAAGAACAGTCTCCAACATGGCGGCGAGTTGCTCGGCCTGATCATCAGTGAAGCTTGGGTGGCGTGCTCCTAGTGTCCATGATGCTGTGAGATTTCCAGCTTCGAGATCTTCAAGTTTGACTTTGTCAATAGTAAAAGAGCCACCTGCAATCTCACGTCAGTGCTACAATCTTCAGTCGGGTAATGCCGAGACATGCCTCGAATTTTCTCACCAATCTCGAGAATTTGTGAGATAGTGACTCTGTTGCCTCGAATCCCGCCGACTTTGGGCCACTCGCCGTCATAGTCGACTGCTTGAGCGACAATTCCAGCAATATCTTGAACTGTGGTTAGGGTCATGAAGGCATCTTCATAACCCTCAACGACAATTGCACGCCGATTCTGGAAGTCGATAAAGGTATCGAGCGGAGTCACGTATTTCGCGGTCTTATAGGGAGATGCCAGATAGTCTAAGAACAGACCTGGCTGAAATAGGGTATACTCGAGAACCTAAGGCCCAGGTTCAGCATAAGAATAAGTGTACACTTCCAGGAGTGCAAGATGAAATCCTTACCTTTCCAATCTCGTTTACCTTCTCCAGATATTCTTGGATCTCCCTTTTCCCTGCCCAGAAAGGCAAGTGTTCCTTGCTGTGGCTGTAAGTCAATTAGAAACGGCCATTATACCACACGTTGCTAGTGACTTACCTTCCATATTCACTTGGTGCAAAGCGTTTCACACCAGCGGCGATTGAAGCATCGATCAATATCTTTTGGGAATTGTTCTTCTGACCTGCCATAGCTTGGCCCACAAAAGACAAAACTGTGTGAATTCCCTGCAAGGCTTCAGCGAGGTCGTTCTTGTCGTTATAATCTACAGCACGCCAGGTAACTCCGGTCGTGTTGTTTTCCGGGGAAGCCTTCTGAATTGCATTAGAATATAATTTTTAAAAGTATGACGTCTCGGTGTTACTTCTAACATTTCTGGATAGAATAGTTATCTCATGCTTCTTCGCAGCTACCAGAGAGTTGGTGACCTCCCGCGCAAGTTCTGTGGGAAAAGTCAGTCTGGTTTCCAAATAGTCACAACGTTTGAACATGGGGGTCCTCGCCCCCCGAGCCACCAGCCACTGCAATTTTGACCATTGTAATCGCCGGTAAAGCTTAGAAGCCCTGATTGCCTTGATGAATGAAGACCGGGCGAAGGAATTGAATGGTAGTGGATGGAGAAGAAGTCGGAAAGCGAGTGAGAAATATAAGTAGCCAGGGAAAGAGAGATAGAGAGATAGAGAGAAGGATTAATTCATATATACGACGCAGAAGACAGCTCTAGAAATATTTTCAGGCACCTACATATATGCTGGAGCATCTAAGGGGTCTTTTGTCCTGACGGCTGCCGTTCGGCCAATAGGGATTGACTTTCGCTTCCCGAAGGTTGAAGCCGATTGGTGGAGCTCGAACTCAATCACTAGACCGGAAGGCGGCACAGTGGACTACTTGCTCGCCCCCATGCTTGTCCTACAGAGTGTTGTGAGACCACAACCTATCTGAGACCGTGAGAAAGGTCATTACTTGTCATTTTTGCCAGAAATCTCCTCCAGCACAGTGAAACTTTCTCGCGACCCCCAAGGAGGACGCACTTCTTGAAAAGGGGAGAGTAAATATCGACATCAAGGGTAAAGCGAATATGTTAAATAGCTGAGGGCATAAGAAGAGTACGCCAGCTGGACATGGGGCAAAGGGTGGCCAAGTTCTGTAATTAACATACAACCATCTAAGATGAATGCAGCGCCGCTTAAGACTCCAGGTCCTCGTTTAGCGTACAGAGTCTAGATTTCAAGATCCTAACAGTTCTTGAATGCTCACTTTGGAGCCATGTTCCCAGGTGCGAATACAAACCAACAACGCCGCTGGCAGACGATTCGCCCAGGTCTTGGGACATGAACATATCAATCAAATTAGCTGTCTTCTTGAGCTCGCTCAAGACCAATTGGTTCCTGAAATTTGCCTGCACATTTTGGTCTTCGATGCTAAAGGTTCCTATTGAAACAGGTACGTGTTCTACCGCAAACCCAGTGACTTGAACTAGTGTGGGTGGGCTTGATGTGCTTGTGCCGGCTGCTGTCCCAGATGGGGGTGGCGCTGGGGATGAGGATGTTGATGGCCGAGGCCCCGAAGAACTGCTGCCAGTCCACCCAGCAGCCTGCTGATACCAGATCAATATGCGGGAAATAATTGATGCATGGACCATAGCCCGATGGCCGGATTTGGCGCATGAACATTTCAGGACCCGGGTGAGACGATCGATGGCTTTTCGGTTGAAATGAAGCACATGGTCTAAGTGTGCAAAGACAGTAACAGAATTTGATTCTGGTGCGTGAAGAGAAGGGCTAGGGCAAATCAAATCCCGGAAGATCTCGTAGGAATCCCGAGGGCAGCTATGGGACTCGTGACTGTCTGTCCTTGTGTTGAATGTGCTGATAGGATCCAAGATGGAAGATGAGGGAATCTCTAGACCATCACCGAGTGTATCGAATTGAAGCCACTCCTCGAGTGATAAGGAGGGATAAAGATCTGGGGTGAACTGGCTCTGTTCATTTATCCCCGACGGAGTATTGATACCGCAAGAGAATGGATCCAAGAAACTGGCCTGCGCGGGTTCATTGGCTTTTTGGCGTTCCCCAAAACCCATGACTGTTCGATTGTTGCGACTTTTGGCAGTCAGTGGGGTATATATACGCTTTGTCTTGGGAGCCACATCAAGTTCAGAACCAGGCCTCTTCCGCGGAGGCTTGCCAACCTTGCGCGATAGCCCATATACACAAGTTAATCTAAGGGTCACGCAGCGACCACATTCGGGGTGGCCATGATCACATTTGACCTTTGCGGTTCCACAGCTATCGCAAGATGATCGCAGTTTCGCTGCTGCAAGTCCGAAATGCGGGGTCGTATCGAGCGGTGCAGAAGTTGACATTGCTCGCTCTGCTGAGGAGTTGTTCGTAACAGACTGAACTCATATACTCAAAAAGGGTAGAGTCAAAGATGGTTGATATCTCGAGGTGCATGAGCTGTTGGAAGAAACGAAGGATGCATTCGAGGAGGTTGGTGTGGTGTCAAAGCACCGCTCCTTTAAGCGAACGAATCAGCAATTGTCTCTAACTCCATAAGGGGTCACAGTGGAAGAGCGCCTAGATCCCAAGTATTTACTCAAAAAATGTGATGTGAACCCTTCCTTTTCAGAGTTTTAAGTGATAGATAGGGGTGAGAAGGGATGTTCTCATCCCAAAATTTCCGCTCAGTGACCTAATTATTGTGAACATCAAATCATACCCAGCATTTCAAGTTTGTGGATCGTCATAAAATTCTTTGTAAACTGGTGGAAAAGGATTTGATGAGTTTTGCGTGTATTGCAAGGCGCATGGAGGTTTTCTGGCCTCAATAGTCTCGAATTATCCGTATTATATTTGGAATTACATTGATATCATGAGCGATATCTCCCTTATTTTAAAACTTCACCTCGTGGGCTCGCCAATTCTTAAAAAGTAGCAGCAGCAAGATTTGTCGTGAAATGAATATCAATGAACGGCACAATCACAGATCCGAAATCAGTTATAGAAAGTGCAGTTTGTGCAACAGTAGGTAAACTCTCCCATGCAATCATTGGCTGTTGTCCTCCAACCGTGGATGTCAAGCCGCACGAGTGGTCAACAGGCCAGATTCTCTCGTACTTAATCAGGGGAGCAGTGCCAGAGAGCGAGTAGCCGCTAGTCGAGCAATTCCAGTTTCCGTGTGCCGAAGGGCAAACAGCGACAATGTTGCTAAAAGTGATGGCAGAGGCGGAGGAAAGCCAGACGATGACACCCTCCCAGTCGTGGCGATGTCCAAGGCCGTCGGATGGTTCATCTTTGGGCATATACCTACAAATCATAGACAAGGCGATGGTTTCGAAAATTGAGAGGTAGGCTTACCAGGAGTACATGACTCCATAGTAGCTTCCATAGGTAGCACCTCGAACATAGATCTGCCCAGTGCTGCTACAATCGCCGTTAGAGGCTCCAGTGGGAGCCAAGCCGCCACTGAAACAAAAGTCAGCTCCAAAAATTATTTTATGAAAGCAGGAATTAAAGTTACGTTCTGCTACCCTCCGCGTCAACCGCAGGGAACGGCACACATCCATTGACTACATACAAGTATGGCTGGTAGGCCTCGTAGACAGTGCCTACCGTGCCACTTGGAGCCGTCTCCGGCAAACCCACGACAGCATCGTGGGCGATGACAACACGCTTTTGAAGTGGTGTTGCGCTGACACCGACAGTGGCAAGAAGCCCGGCCGAAATTTGCAGAAATCTTGAGAACAGCCCTGTTGATGATCGTTGGTAGGGATGCCCAAGAAACAGAACGTGAAGGTGGGAGTAGAAGCTTTACGTTAATCTGGATTTCTCCACATCGGTTTGATCCGAATCAGACCGATCAATATCACGGACACCGGATATTATCGAGATCGCTCTGCATCTTGCCGTTCCAATCGAGAAGTGGCTCATCGTCACGTTGAAATTTAGTGACGACATCTCCCGGCCTCAAAGCCCTGAATGGGGTTCTGTTCCTGCATAGTGGACGCGGCTCCACTGTGTCTCTGCTGAAGCGATAGCTCTCTGGGGAAAACGTGATTGCGACCGTGAATGCAAGGTGGAAGAGATGCCGTGGCTGTGCTGGGATGTGCTCAGGGGGATAGGGGGGTAACGACTTCACAAGCGTGCGCGCGTTGCCGAGCAGTAGGATGTTAACCTATCTCCATGCCGAGAGCTTCCACGATGTCGGCAGGAAACTTTCTAAAAACCTTCTTGTGCAGAAATGAGGTTAGAAAGTTGAAGATGGTTTGTGATATCTCGGAAACCGTGTGGTCCGGTTGACGTTGTGCAACCTTGCATTCTTTGGCGATTACGAATTTGCGAGCCCTACACGATTACGAGATGCTGGGCGTTGATAGCCTGGGAAACAGGTGAAGATTTCGCTAAAGCCCCTTAAAAGTCCCTGAAGCGTTATCGTACAGAGCATCAGTCCGCAGCGTTGACTATAATTCAAATAACTACCACCCGTTCCGCATCATGTAAGTTAACTAACGGCACTCCCAATTGTTAGGTGCTTGAATTAACAACACATCGAAGTGGAGAAATTCCCATTCAATTTTCGTGTAAGTTGATCCTGTAGAATATAGATTAGCGAATGAAAGTAATTGACTTATTATAGGGATGAAATTGACGACCTATTTAATAGTCAGGCTGATCAAATTATCCATGCCCTAGACTACATCTTAAAGGGCCCTAAAATTACTAAAGCACCAAGCCCAATAAGTCTTTCTCTAGGTGAAATTCTATGCTCAAAATAAGACATTAATTCATGTTGGTAGCCAACCTTTCTTCTAACAGGGGATTTGGGCTCGGTGCCATACATTCAATCAAAGTTGGGCAGCTATTGTGTTTCTCGAAAAATCTGTGGAGTAGTTACCGAAAAAGATTCGTATGTGTCGTGCCTCAAGTGGCGAGTATATGATTAACGATAAATAGTCAGGACCACCGGCTATCCGTATGCAAAGGTCTTGTCTATGACCGCATGAGTGCTCTTCTTTATGGCACTTTAAGGCTCCGGAATCGTCACTATCAAGCCTCATACGGCGTCGTTTGCATTAAGGATGCAGAAAGCCCCTATGGCAACCTATTGACTGGTTTATCAAGAGGGGCCAAATCATCGAGGGGATTAGTGACGAGTATCCCCTCACAGTACGACGTGGCCTGGAAGTTAGCCCAGGGGATATGGCGAAGAGGGTGAGGACTAAAGAATTGATTATCGAATCTCAGTTCCAATTAGATGATCTGCCCTCAAATTTTGACCAAGGTGATGTTCGAGCTACTGATGAAATAGTCTTAGAGATGCATAGTATTCCCTTTCAGCGGAAGTATTCGAATACGCGCATGAAGAGGGTCTTGAAGGGACACCTAAGGTCTAGAGTCTCACTCGAGAGGGCCTCATAGCACAGTGTTCCCAATAGATGGATAACTTATTAGATTTAATAGATATCCATCCAATCCAGATCCATAGATATGATAAATCTGAATATCTATATCCATCCAATAATATTTGCCCCCCTAATGGGTCTCCAATAGCTTATTGGATATAATATAAAGTAGGATTTTGGGATCTAGCGTATATATATCTCTTAAAGGTGCAGGAAGCTTTAATAATTCCCCTATTCTAGAGTCCTTACATTCTTCTTTACGAATCTAGGTAAAGAATAGCCTTGTATAGGATGACTACTTTAAGATTTTAGTCAAAAGCAATAGGCAGGGAGAGAATCGCAGGAGGCGGGAGTAAAGATATAGAGTTATATCCATGGATATCCATTAGATATAATAATCCAATATCCATTACCATACCCACTAAATATCAATATCCACGGATATGATAACTCATTAGTGGATATCTATCTATTGGGTACACTGTCGTAGCAACTGAGGATTCTGCTGGCTTTTGGCGCCCTCTGCCATGCCTTCTCCTTTAGATCGTTACTAATGGTTAATATTATGAGAAAATCTATGAGAAAAGTGATCAATCTAATACCGGTCTTGTATCCATAGGGCAAGCGAAAATTAAAAAAAAAAAAAAAAAAACAAAAACAAAAACAAAGATAGCTTAAGTGTAAAGGCGGAGAAAAGACTGTCAAATGTTAATTGACTCATCATGTTGGCGCATCAAAATATATACATGGAATGTGCTTTCAGAATCATAGAATGCCCTACAGACAGCCATCACTGAATTGGTATATGTGTGAGATACCACAGTCTAAATTTGACAACGGGTTGGCCCGCCTGCTTGCAGTAATAAGTCATTTCATCACCTCCTGTGTTTGATATCGGCAAATTCATTACGAGTGTTATTAGATGTCAAGGAGGAAACACCAGAGGCTGAGATTAGTCTTGAGACTATTGGGTATCACTGGACCGCCATAATAGTCGTTACAATGTAAGTCTGGGAAGGATGACAAAGGCCACCGGAAGGTGTTAAAGTATGAGCCAAAGTTTTATTGTTTGATTTTTCGCTAGTGGGAATTGGTGGTGTCATATATCTTTTGGTTTCGTATGCTGAACTACTTAATTAAGTCTCCTTTTTATCGCAATCCCTTAGTCTCCAGAAGTTGACAGCAAATACACAATTTCAGCTGCACCCCACGGGCCCACAGGCTCTTTCAAGCAATAATGTCCCACCCCATCTCGACATTCAAACACAACCACAACCTCAAATCAGGATCATCACGAGCAACCAAACTTTTGCCCTGATCTAGCGAAGATACTTTATAACCAGGCTTCGTCCGCTTCGCTCCCATGTCCTGCTTCATTCCCATATACCCATGTGTCCCCTCAGGCGATGGCTGACAGATGCCTGATGAGGCACTTAAATCTCTTTCAATGCAATCCTTCAGGATGGAAAATGTGTGGGCTGAGGGCTGGGGTCTATGAGCTTCATTGGTGCATGTAGTTGATGCAATGCTAGGGCGAAGTTCTAGTCCAAGGCGCTTAAGCTTGCGGCCGGCACCACTAAGGTCGTTTATGGAGGGAGATTAGGATGGGAATTGCTTTTATAGACATAGGATTGTCAAGTAACTGTGAGAGAAGGGATGGAAGAATGTTTGAGGAGCCCGTGCTAGCCTACTTATATGTGAGTCGCAACCTGTGCCAAGCCAACAAGCCAATGTATCCCCTCAACATCCCACTTCACTATCGTTTATATGGCGAACAATCTCCATATGTGCACAGGCTGGCTTCTTTAGGTGGTTGAGCTCCCTATTACATCTAACCTCACTGTTCTATACTCTACCCAAGGGTAAAAATAATAGGGAGCAGAGGCTATAGTCCTGAGTGGACATGGATTCATGCACCTATGGGACTGCTTTGCGTCCATCAGTCGCTTCAAACAGCGCAGCTACTTCAGGAGTGGCTCTGGACGCTAGGAACTTCGAGCAGGCAAATCTCCCCGGAATGGTTGTCTCACCTGATGTCAGTGTGTCAAAGAAATAATTAAAGTAATTAATTATTAATCAAATCAAATCAAATATTCTGGATTAGAGTTTGATTAGCACTTTCTGAGACCCACTTGATTTGATTTAAATAACTAATTAAATTAAATTAGTATTTATTACTTTATTATTCTTTAACTCTTTATATAAATAGAAGCTAGATATAATTCTATAGGCTTTTCATTAAAGAATTTAGTATTTTCTAGTTATATAAGTACTTTTACTAGAAGGTAATAAATAAGAAAGAGAGGGGTTATTATTGCCTCAATGCCTTAGGTAGTACGAGGGTCGAAGAGGACAGGAGAGAGAGTTTTAAGTTAAAATAAAAGTATAATATTTAGTTATTATATTCTTCTAGTTTAGGGGCTTTAATCCTATAAGTATATAGACAGATTTAAAGTGTTAATATCTTAGAAAGAAGCTTAATTATATAAGATTCTATTTTTATATTCACGTGACTAAAATAATTAATTACTAATTAAATTAAATCAAACATTCATGATTTGATTTTGATTATGGCCTACTAATCAAATCAAATCATTTTACACGCTGCCTGGTGTCGTAATATTTGGAGGAACTCTCAATGGTCACCTCGTTGAAGGGATGGTTGATCGTTCAGCAGAAGACTTTACTAGAGCCAAGTAACTTATCACGTGCATATAAGTGACTACGGATCCAAAAACAGTTCCGGAGGAACCCTGTCGGAGCCAAATTAGGATCTGTACTTGGAGCCAAGATAAGGGAAGTGTAACGGAGCCTCCAAGGGAACCAAAATGAGCCCCTTTAGGTGCTAAAATGGCCTCTCAATACATGCTTAGGCTGATTCTGCCGCCGTCCACTGTTGCTCACCACTGCTCACCTGCTTCTCACCTTCGCCTCACCTTCGCCTCACCCTTACTCACCTTAGCTCACCTAGTAGCAATAAAATTGATTTTTGGGAAATACGACTGGTTTATAAGAATGAAATCCCAAAATAACAAAAACTTTAACTCGAATACGCAGTAATACGCAATTTGAAAAGCTCATTTTGGATAATTGTAAATCTCTAGAATTGATTCGAAATCAATACTCCTAAACGGAATTCATCGGACCCAAGGAGCCCGGGGTCGGCCTCGTAGCCTCAGACGTCTATCACCAATTCATCGCTCTCCGGTAGAAGGATTCCCCTAATTGGAAATCCTTTTCACAACGCTTCTTTTCTATCTGTCTTTTTACTGAATAGGACTATGTCAATAGTGCCCTGGATTAAAGTCGAGTTCCCCGTAATCGTACCAGTAAATTAGTTTTTTGCTGTCTTCAAGTTGCGTTTCGCGGCCGAGTTGTGCGTCGTTTTATATAAAAACTTCAATGCTCTTGAAACTATTTTCTGAATGAACAAATTGCCCTCCTTTTTTATCGGCAACCTAACAGTTGGTTTATTCAATGTAATTCTGAAGTTTTTCTTCTTTTACCCAGTTAAATTTTCTACACGAGTTAGAAACTAGAATGTCGCAATAATATACGGCTCATTCGGTTCGGGCAAAATCTCAGCAGATTCCGCCTCAGTAGTAGTTTTCCTAGGTGCCTCAAGCAATTTAAAGAATCGCTTAACACTGAACAAACAACACGTATAAAAGACAACTTTTCCGATACCCAGCGTCTAACTCGAGTGTGCTCTTGTAATGAAGTTGTTAATAGCTTTCCTGTATCCCATTCGAATACGCGGGGATATATTCTAGTACGTTCTTAATAATTTCCGGCTATTCGCTGAGTAGCTTTTAATAACTATAGCAGTATTCGTTGTAAACTGAGACATGTAATAACAGAATAGCTCATAAAACAGTTAGTCAGTTATTATTTAAAGATATATTTAAAGTAACTAAATAATCTTTTTTTAAAAAAAAATTATATACTCAAATTACACTTAAATTATGATTTTATATATAATTCTGTTCTCTCTTTCTATCCTCTCTTTCTAAGTGTTAGTGTCACGACCCAATTTCACGGGAAGAGTCACGTGATCTATGGATCATACGAATCACACGATCCATGGAGCGAGTGATCCGTGTGATCCAGAAGCCACCACCTATATAGCCATATAGTTTCCTTTCTTATAAGGTGTGCTCAACTTATACAATCTTTGATAAGATAACATTCTACCTTGATTTATTTAACACTTCAATCGACGACTAAAACTAACTGGCTCACATGATATCGCATATCACGTGACAGCAGAACGTTACACCTAGGTTAGAGAGAAGGAAAGAGAAAGTTCTATATATATAAGATATTAGAAATAAAGAAAAGTAAAGTAATTATAAAAAAAATTAAAAAAAGAGAATAAAAGTAAAATATTTTTAAAAGAAAACATATAAGAGTATAGTAGCACGAGGTCTTAATATATTAGATAAGGTTTAAAATCTTCTATTTTTATATGAAAACGTTAAATCGTGATAAGAATTATAAGTTTAAAGGTAGAGAGATTTTCTAAGTAGCATGTCGTATAGGCTATTTTCTTACCCCTGGTCTAATACTCTACTAACCCCTGTCTTTTGTAAATATCATAGCTTATATACACTACCGCTGGACGCTAGATCCCGGTGTGGTAGAATTCGTGCTTTTGCAGGGTCATCCATTTCCCTGTCATCTGGAGCTGATAACCTCACTGTCCTCATAGAAGTCTAAGTACTTAATCATGCTCTATTTAAGTAATGTGGGTCGTGACTCGCGTTTTGTAGCTATGATATATTTTGACCAGAATGAGATAAGCCTCTTCTGCATCTATGTTTGCCCTTCTAACCCCAAAATAGAGCAAAAGACCCCATTATCCGAGATCACGTTATACACCCCCAAAGCCTTCGCCTAGCAGCCAATTATTTTTGCATGCACCTGTCCACAGTCCCAGTCGCGAAAGAAAGTGAGGCTGTCAGGCCCAGCCTCGTGGGTGCAGAAAATGGGTGGCATACCAAAAGAGAGTCACTAACTGTGAGCCTTTTTTGAACAGTCGGGGGTGTCGGGACATAAAAACCCGTTTCCAGATGAAAAGACTAACAGACTATTGATTTTCTAAATATCTCTGTATCTGTGAATAATTAGTAACTTGATTAGCAAATCTCTAAAAGATGCCTGAAAGCATACCACTCTTTTCAGCATCCAGGAGCCAGCTAACAATTTGTCAACACCTCATGGATGAAGTTCAAAAACAGAATTTCAAATTCAAAAGATTGAAACGATTAGTAGCCAACAAAAATGATAGTGTTTTGAAATCGTATAGACTTTACTAAACCAAGAACTAGCTAGAATATTAATTATCTACTAACTCAATCGATACCTTCCCTAATTTTGGCCGCCATTAAATTACAAATCGTTCCAACGATTACCTAAAACGCCACAAGGCCGCATATAGAAGTTCGCACATGAAGGTTGGTCGAGGAGGGTCATTAAACCCCAAGTTGAATTTTATCCACCTTACATGCCCGATGTTGGCTTTAGTAACTTTTCTAGCCTACTTTGCATCATCAAGTCCAGCCGTGGTGAGTGCACCAACATAAACTTGTGAGATAATTTGGGTGTTGTTATTCCTAGCTTAGCATAATGTTCTTGTCATACATGTTTGCGGCGAGGTACGTGAAAAACGGATCGACCACTCAGGGCGCCAAATTTTGATCGTTTGATGGCCTGGGGTCTATTTTGGTTCTAGCAGTGTACACTTTGATGCGCAACATGCACGATTGAGAGCTGTCAGACCTAAACTGTCGTCAATTTTAATGTGTTATGTTGCAGATACAAGAGAATATGAGAAGTTCCAGGGTAGATATCCGTACAAGTAGATTAGCACATCTCAATCTACGGTTTCAATCAAGAGAAAATGCCCAAGAACAGGATATATGTACAGAGAAATTTAAACTCTTAGTTCTGCCCGCACGAGGAGCATGGGTGATTTCATGAACATTTTTTGGTGGAGGTGAGGAAGCGGCGAGACGAAATTAGCCTCCTTCAGCACCAATGATATGGTGTTGTCTTTGCTATACTTAGATTTTCTGACTCACTATCATAACCCCAGCTACCAACAACCCGCAATGTTGGATTCCATATACAAATTTAACTCCAAATCTAATTTTATCTTTTCGTCCGAAATGCAACAAAGTACAACGAGAAACACGGCACATCGTATCGGATTCGAGAATTCTACTTAAGCGCAACGGCCAGAAAACTCATTTAACGGGACCTTAAGTTGGTATTGACATACATAGAGTTTTGTAGGACAAAATCCCGTTCCGTTTTACTTGGGACATCAGTAAACGCATTCGGAGCAATATATGGGCGCAGTCACGTGCTAAGATGTTGCAACTTTACATGGTTTCCCAATCGAAGAAAAAGAACATTCTACAGTACGAAGCAGAAAGACGACTGTGTAAATTCTCTTTTAGTAGAGAAGTTGAGTTGTTGCCCTCGTTTGGTTGCGAGGTTTACAGTTTTGTCACAGGTCTTGTTCAAAAACCACGAAAATATTATTTTTAGGAAGTATAGACGCAGTTCTGCGAGAGGATCATTCACTTCTATTTCAAATAATCGAGATTAGAAAGCCTAGGGACACTCTTGCAGGATGCTTTCTCCAAATTAAGGATGCTCTTACCAAAATACTTTCAAATATTTAATAGTCACGTAGGCTTCACAACTGCAACCTTCCTTAAAATAACTCTCAGGTCGTACACCAGTAAAAATTATAGTCGATGTCTACCAGCAATGATTCAACTCGAATTTTCACACGATTAAAGACGAACGGTTGACAACTATTGCTGTTTTGGGTGAAAGTCTGGTTGACCAATCATTTCAGGCCTGCTGTTGGGTGTGAAACTTTCCGGCGCCAAATAAGCTGACAGG
The DNA here is from genome assembly GCA_013054445.1 of Cudoniella acicularis. NCBI lineage: Eukaryota > Fungi > Ascomycota > Leotiomycetes > Helotiales > Helotiaceae > Cudoniella > Cudoniella acicularis. The sequence continues at coordinate 2,714 of JAAMPI010000879.1, read as the reverse complement.
CGCATGAGTGGTCCAACAACAAATCCTCGCCTCAATTAACAAATCAAAATGTGGCGTTCTGCTCTCCGGCGGCAAAGCAATATCTAAAATTAGAAGTTTCGTCATCGCAACTTTCTTCCCTGACTTCGCGCATCATCCATTGCACTTCGAAAATGCAAATCCTCTGCACAGGCTGGTGAGTATGGAAAATTCAGTGATCGAATTTCAATACCATTAATCTTCATCTACATAACTCTTTTGAAAATCAATCTCTTGGATGATTTAATAATTTCAAGTGTTCAGAAGTTTTGACAGCGCGGGCCTCCCGCCGATCGAAAGTTTAGAACACGAAAACCACTTCCCATTTCTAAAACAACAATTCATCCTATCGCCTTGCTCTACGAAAGACTCTCGTGAACAACAAATCAGGTTCGCAAAGATCCGAGTTATTTCCGCTCACTGAGGCGCCTTCCGGTCGGCAAACGGGTCTCGTCCAAGGCGAGAATGAAAATAGCACAGATAAGCGCAAGATGAATCGCGACCTATTTTGGATCACCACGCGCTTCTCTGGAACTAGCCAATCGCACACTCTCCCAACCTCAGATCTCATGATCAGTGCAAGGATTGTCTCGGGAATTTCTTCCCGGCTACGTTAAGTTCTTTCCAGAAGACGCTCAAGTGAGGCGAATGCCTGAATTTCATTGGTTGCAGGGAGGTTGAGCCGCAGAACTGACAACAAACTGTCCAGCGAGTCAGACGTAGCGGCTATTGTTTCTTCAGAGGCGCCTGTCGCTGTCTGCCTAGGCCAACAGTGTTAGACTACGTAACTAATGCTAGTTTCAAATCCTCCGCGAGGCCATTCTACACGCCCCACCTCACCGCTTGCCAAGTCTTATATTGCAAGTACGCCTTCACTTGTACTTTCACTGCATTTTCATCTAATATCTACATCACCACCTAATACCCATCAAACGTTTCTTTCTACTCTGAATCAACAACTTATTCATATTTCCAAGAAGCTCCCACACGAACAAATCCATCACTCCGCCGAGATGCAATCCCTCCTATTTCTCGTCTTGTCTTTCGTCACACTCGCACTCGCCGATACTCAGCCGACCTTGACAACAATCTTTACAACAAGCACGATATATCCACCGAGCGCAACAGGAAGGTTCCCTAGCTGGGATGGTGGTGTCTGCCAAGCATGTCCCAACAAAAGTGCTACAGTTGAGCAAGATGCCAGCTGTCCGTCTGATCATCCCACATTTTATTACGTTGATAAGTAAGTACTTCCGTTGTTTGAAGACTTCAAAGCTCAAGTGCTAATCATCCCTCAGGCAATGCTCTTGCTGCCCAGTCGTTGCTGTAAACGGGTCAACTTGAAGTCCTATCAGTTTTAAGTTCAAATAGCCATTCTTTTGGATAATACAGCGCTATACCGGAGGTCACAGTCGAACTTTCAGCGGAGGCATATCTAATCGTCGTGGAGATCCATCATTCATGTCGCTTTTCATCCGACATATTGGATATCCCATACACCTTTAACAACACTGAAACAATACCTGGCCGTCAAGCTTCTCGGTCCTCTCATTGTCTGCTCCTGTGCAGGTAATTCCACGACTAGCATACGAAAGGTTTCGGAGGTTGGCGAGCATTAAGTCAAGAGAAGAAGGTAGAGGCGAGGCAGACCTACTACTGGGGATTCACACTGTTTTTGGGGAGAAGGGAGTGAGAGGCTGAGGAGACAAAAGCTGGGGTTTGAATCGACTCAACAGCCCCGGAATTCCATGATGTTTTTGAATACAGAGGTGGCTGCCGACGAAAAATTGTTGGTTTCATCACTACAAGGCAGAACATTGAGCCGTAATACGGAAAGAGCTTTTTGGAATGGAGACGCTTTGTATTTTAGATTATGTTGAAATGATAACATCAATCAAGATTAAATCGTATTCCATTTTTTTTTCGTCTAAAATCACTAGTAGATATATTTCTAGATTTCTACAGCAGTGGATTCGGCGAGGTAAACAAGAGTTACATTCTAGAACTAAGTTCAATACCTGAAATGCTATTTTAGTAAAGGTAGAGTAATCTTTAAAAAAAAAAAAACTAAAAGCGAGGCAGTCTATAATCATTTTATAGTCTTCCAATTACTTGAGGCAATAAAGACATGGTATACCCGACCGGATACCGTTGGGTACGGATACCACCCCGCTGACCTTGATGCCCTACCCAAGGTCCCGGGTACCCAACACTAAACAACCCAATACACCGAATTTCACTAATGAAGTCGAATCAGAGCCGAAACACCATCCCTCCTACAACCAACACACCATTCGCCAGCTAGAATTCACGTTAGTTTTAGCACCATTTCCGAAGCACTATGAAATATTTCCGTATCATCCCTGATATCCAGAATCCCAATTCGCTCTAAGTGATCTGAAGTGGCTATAGGAAGTCTCAAAATGCAAGTGCACAGATACGTGACTTGATCATTGCAAGTCCAAGCGGCCTCAGTCGTTGATCCAACGAGTATGCAATGAACCGCTGAGCCATCCATGACGGTGTTTTCTTCTATACGTCCTGTGACACCCAGCTTCATTCCCAGGGCAGTAATCAAGATTGCGTCCTCAACGTCCCGTTCGAATAAAAGTGTTAGGGTGTTTTCTTCATCAATCGATTCACAGTGAGCACAGCATATGGCCATCACAACAGCACCTCGGACCCAGATTTCATTG
>JAAMPI010000878.1:0-23791 GCA_013054445.1 Cudoniella acicularis | reverse complement strand
TCTATCTGTTAGTCTTACTAGGATACCTATTGTCTTTGTCTTAAAGAAAGACGATAGCCTATACTTATATATAGATTATTATAGCCTAAATAAGGTTATAATAAAGAACTGTTACCTATTCTTTTTAATCGATAAAACACTCGACTAACTAGTTAGTATAAAAATTTTCACGAAATTAGACCTAAAAGATATATATTATCAAGTCTATATTAAGAGAGATAATAAATAGAAGACTATATTTAAGATAAGATATAGACACTTTAAGTATTTAGTTATACTATTTAGGCTTACTAACGCTCTTATAACCTTTCGTAAAGGCTATATACCTGGCCCGGAAATAAACTGTTATAATAATGATATTATGAAGACAAATATTGTTACTGTGGTATTGAAGTGTGCAGGCAAGTCCTACAGGCCGTTTCCAGGTCATAGTTGCTTAGTTATAACGATTCACACGCTGAACGTTAGTGCAGGGCCCTGCAACTATAGTAAGCCGTGCGCTGTAGGAGGACACCTCATTTATTCATGTAATCATAATTTTTATTGAGAATAAGAATTTTTAAAAGAGATTTTAGCAAGTATTAAGTGTTCTCTTAAGCTTTGTTTAATTGATTTTGTGATATTTCAGGTAATAAAGTCGCCATGCGATAGCTATAATGCTGTTAATGTACTGGGGGACACTTGCCAAATTCCAGCGTGCAATTCGCTATAACACAACGCAGCAGCCACATCAAACATTTGAAAATATTTAAACAAAGAACTGTTTTAACTTGAATATAATTCGGCGATAGGGAGTAAGGGCGCGACTGGTTTAATTTATTTATCTTAGAAACATGACACGCAACAATATAATGTTCATATTTTGAAGTGTTTAGCATAAATTTGTTACACGATCACATAGATAACCTAAGTGTCGAAAAGACTGCGGAGATAAGGAAAAACACTCACAAGGGCAGAGACATTTACACTGCCACAAAGGGAAGACAATTTTAACACAAAAACTCTAGAATTTCTTTTTATGGAAGAACACAAAGCAGGATATCTTCATATGCGGTATTCAACACGGAAAAACCTATGAGTGGGAACTATTCGAATGAATCGTATGAATTTCATTTACCAATGAATTGAAATTTTAATGACAGCTATGAAGCTACCCGCTACATAAATTTTGCCCAAACTATAACAAACGCTCGAGTTCTGCTGCGTAGTTCTCCAGTGCTAGACCCCGCTGCACCAGCCCCTTGCCATTCCGTGGCAGTGGCTTTTGGGGATCTACTATCACGATGTGAGACTTCAAAACGCGAGCTTCCTCTCGATACTTAATATTTGCTTCACCGGCCAACGCCCATATTTCATCGACAAATTTTTCGCGATCCTCCTCTGACAGTATCTCGGCCTCTTTCACTTCTACCAAGAGACCTGTCTTAGATGCAAACCGCTCCCTAGCATATTTGCCGACAGGTACCATCAACCCGTCACGAACTTTTGGATGAGCAGCGATGGCATGATCCATGTGAGTAGGGTTGATAGTGCCAGATGCAAGATTAATCATGTCATCAGCTCGTCCTCGGTAGGTCCACAAATCAGGTCTGGTAGGGTGAGGAGAGAAGAGGTCTTTCGTTCGATATTCTTGGAGATGAGGATAGAGTTTGAAGACCGGTTGAATTTCCTCTTCTTTTTGATTCCTCACAATGACCGCCTCGTAAAGATCGTCTGTTTGAAGTCGGTACTCAAGACCAGCCATGGGATGCAATTGGTTGTACTTCCAATCGTCTTTTGGCCACTCTCCGGAAGGACGGATGAGAGGATAGGGGCCTGTCTCTGTCGATCCGTTTGAGGTGTAGAATCTGAATTTTGAAGTTACAATGTCTCCGAAAGCTTGAGGTAAATCGCCACCACCAAACAGAATCACGTCGATTCTTTTCGAAAGGAATTCTAGGAGTTCAGAGTTTGTTGCAATTTCAGCGACCATTGGCGGTGCAATAACAGCTGTATCTGCAGTGGTATATTTCAGCGCTTCTGCCATTGAAGTAGAGGACGGTACTGTGGTCGCAAGCGGGTACAAAATTACGGACTGGTTTGCAATCGCTTCCATGAGAGGCCCGAACATACTTGAGGCCTACGATATTCATAAGTTAATTATTTTACTCGGAAGAAATTTTCAGAAGGTGAAGATAACTTACATGGAATGGTGGAAGCAAAATAAATATTCTAGTGCCCTGATATAATCTCACCAACGACTCAAAGCCTGCTGGGGGTTCCAACTGGATTGTTTGAATATAAGTTGCCGCCCAATCATGTGTGTAAATTACTGGTCTTGGAAGACCAGTAGTCCCTGAGGTATGGAGTGATACCAAAGGCTCATCCTGAGCTTGTTCGAATGTTTTGTTGAAAGGAAAATGTGCGTATTCGGTGGTAAGTAGCTCTTCAACGCTTCCGACGACGAGAGTTTGCAGTGAAGCTTTTTCTAAAATTGCCTTTACGCTGGGTGGTTGGGGATCGGTGGTAATAAGCACTTGACAGTCCAGTTCGTCGAACAAGTTCAAAGTTGCCTCGATATTGTTCCTTGGTGATAATAAGAGCAGCTGGTTTATCGCGGTGTGAGCTTAAAATTCTTCGGGTTTAACAGATTTCAAGAATCAGAGCGTACCTTATAACCCGCTTTCACAGCTCCAAGAACCATGATAACGTATCTGACGTCGTTCCACCCAATGTAGCAAAGTGATTGGAAATTCTTTCCTCGTCCCAGCTTTTTTGTCAACCACCAAGCGACACCATTGATAGCATTGGCCAACGCTCGATAGGTGACCTTACGGTATCCAGCATCATAGGTAATAGGCGAGACTGGTATCTCTCCGTACAATGTTTGAGGGCGCGTTCTTGCAAGACCATCTACGATGTTGTTTAGAAGTTGCTTGGTCTTGTGAACAGACTTTGGGGCTTTTGGTCCGTCAATACCTTCCTCGAACAAAATGGAAGCCATTGCTTGCTGAAGTGAAGACTGTGAAATTTCTTTCCCGTGTTCCGCAGTTGCTAAATTCCGAGAATATTTCCTGGGTCGAATGAAAACCCCATCAGCACACACAATTTTAATTCGGCGCTCAAAGATGCAACCCCTGCTCATGACCTGAAAATGTTGTCATCACAGGCACTTAGCTCCAACTTCGATACCATTTCAAACAAGATACCAGAACAAACATGTTGGTTTAGCCGGCATCAGCATTGCTCCACTTCACGTAGAATCACCAACACTGCATATGTCGATCCCGCCACCCTTTTAATTTCTGCCCTGATCCAAATGGCGTGTGTCATGGCGTGCGGTATTTTCTAGGATCTTGTTGGGAATTTCTCAGGTTAATAACAGCAATTTAGTTAGTCAACTTACAATGTGTAATCATCATGCAATGCCACCTTCCTAGTTCGGGTCGCCCCGCGGCAACATTTAATGATCGATTCTTTGACGATGGTGTTACAGCGCAGTGTTCAAACTGATGCGAGTACCAGATCGAACCTTCCTGAATTCCCGCATGAAAGGGCGCTCCGGTTAATCATTTGTTGTTGAATGGGGTAAAGTACATATTTCATTGGCTTCTTCGATGTCAAGGGTATATACGAATGTTGGTGATTGAATTGTCTGACGTGCATGCTTCTAGAGCTCTGCCATCACCCACACCGCGTTCTGACGATGTTCCGCCCACTTCGTTTTCTGCCGCACCAATTTCGGTATCCAAAACCAGTCCTTACACCGCCTCGAGCATCCTGCCGACTTCCTCTTCCTCTTCCACTATAACACCCATTTCCAAAACCAGTTCCCACACTTCTTCTGCTACTCTACCACCTTCGTCGACTTCCACATCTTGCTCTGATGATGTGCCTCCAGCTTCACCCTCCGCCTTAATGTTGAATTCTAAGACGAGCTCTCACACGTCGTCGTCCATCCTTTCACCAAGCTCGCCTTCCTCGCCAATTTCAGTCTTAAAAATGAGTTCTCATACTTCTTCCTCCAGTCTAATGTCATTTGTGGGAGCAAGGAGTAATTTTGCAGTTTATATAATGTTTAATCGAATTTATTTTGCCTCCCTTTTTGCGGTACTCTGAATTTCTCAAAGTTTCCTTGATTTTGAACATTCGAAGGATTTCACCCTCTTCTCTTCCCAAATTTTAAGTTTTTTATTCTCCTCCCTACTCCTTTTAAACACCTTAGGACCTTCATTGAGGTTTGAACTTTCACTTTTTCACCGTCCTTTGAAACTTCTTATTATCGCTTCGAACGTCACAATGACATTTCCAGGGGGAAAGGGGAAAGGGGCTTACCCGAGGTTCCCTCGGCTATATTCCCCTAACATGGTGGATTAAAGTTTGGCCGTGCCGAGCGATCGTCTCGAAAATCTCACTCCCCGTGACTTCTTTCAACCTCTTCAGAACTGCGTCACTGGTCGTCGTCCACATTTCTTGCAGTACTGTTCGCAGAGATCTAAATTTTTACATTTCATGCCTCAGACTGAATACTTCTCCTCGAATATCCGCATTTTCTACGATTTTTGCGAGCACGTGCAGCGTGCAGCGCCTTTGAAGGAAAACACCAGTGACACGAGATTAACACACATAAAGCACAAAACAAAACGGACATGACCTGACACCAACCATGAAACTCTGCAACCTATGTGACGGCTTCGACGTCCGAGCCTTGCTCCTCAGTTCATTAGCACAAAGATCCGAAGCAACCGGGAACACCAACCGCAACTTCGTCGACGCCGAAGATCTCCGTCCCGCAATCCCCCATTTTTATCCGCACTACAAAACCATCGTAGGACTAAAAAATTCCGCCGAAGAAGGTTGTCGATTGTGCGAATTGTTCTGGAAATCATGGTTGGCCACCTTGCCGAAAACCGATTTTACGGAAGAGTGGCTGGAGTGTACGTTTGAGGGACAGGTTTATATTGGATGTAGCATGTGGTCAACGTCGAGACAGGGAGTTCCATATGTTACTATTTCGCAGAAGACTTTGGATGGGAGGAATAGGACTTTGTGCTCCTTTGAGGCTTTTGTGGAACGAGGTAAGTGATTCCGTCCAGGCAGTTGTGCTTTGCTAATTTATACAGATGATGTACCAGAAGATGGAAGGGATCTTCTTGGGAGGGCCGTATATTCAGATCCTTCATCCGAAGCTTGTATAGTTGTTGCCAAAGATTGGCTCAGCGAATGTCTCAACGGCCACAAACAATGCGCTGCGTTGGCCACCAGTAAAAAGTCCCTACCAACCAGAGTCATCGAGGTTGGTGACGAGACATCCCACCCAAAGCTCATTACCACTGGCGGCACGACAGGGACATGGGTCGCTCTAAGTTACTGTTGGGGAGGAGACTCAACCTTTGTCTTAAACGAGACGAAACGTCCAGACTTGCAGCAAGGTATTCCGGTTCAAGATTTCCCTCCAACACTTCGAGACGCCGTATTGGTTACCCGTCGCCTTGGTCTGCAATATCTATGGATAGACGCATTGTGCATCCAACAAGACTCAAAAGAAGATTGGGCGCGAGAAGCAGCGAAAATGCGCGAAGTATACAGCGGTGCAGTACTTACCATCACCGCAGCGAATTCACCTTCGACCATCAGCGGTATATTTTTCCAGCGAGAAGCCAAAAGTCCTAAGGTTCCAATTAAATGGAAAATCCCAGATGACTCACAGAAACGGAGAGACTTGGAGAGAACGAGCGAAGTGTATCTTCGACCAGGATCTGAGTTATGGGACCACAAATTACAAGCAAGTCGTCTCATGACACGAGGGTGGACGCTTCAGGAGGGTCTCTTGGCACCAAGGACATTATCTTTTGGAGAGCAGCAGATGATTTGGGAATGCCCACAACACCAAGCAGACGAAGGCGGCAGAATCACACAAGCCACGGAAGATTACCGCGTAAAAGGCTTCATCCAAGGTCTCATACAAATCGAGCGAGAACCAGCTCCCAAACCACGTCAAAATCTTCTTGGCCGGCTGACCCAGCTGAGCCTACGCTCAAATAAGCAAGATCCATGGTGGAAAACATATGGAATTGCAAACCCATACGATAAATGGTACGACATCGTTCAACAATTCACCGGCCGTTCCCTAACCGTGGATACCGACGTGTTACCCGCGCTAGCCGGCATCGCAAGAGCGTTCCAACCCTTACTCAACGATACCTACTGTGCCGGCTTGTGGGAAAAGGATATCCTATGCAGTCTCATCTGGGCGCGCTCTCCGCGATACCCAACAGATGGCTCCTCACGCTTCGATCCCACACGACGATCCGGGTACATAGCTCCATCATGGAGCTGGGCAAGTCTTGTTGGCAAGGAAGCCAGCATGATTAGCAATTGGAAGAATCGCGATAGCTTACAAAGTGCTATCAGCATTGCTAAAATTGTTTCTGTGAGCACGCAGCTTGCGGGATCTGATCCGTTTGGCCAAGTCACGAGGGGAGAATTGGTTCTTCGAGCGCGATTTTATAGAATTGAAAATCTACCCCCAGCCTACTCACTATCCCAAGAATGGCCCGCATCCGCAGATGAATTCCCAAAACCAAAATCCAGAGAAAATTACAAATTCCAGAAGTTGATTTACACCAACATGCTCCTCGTTGATCGAATGGTCTACGAATTCTTCCAGCAGCACGAGCCGTATCCGGGGCAACATTTCGGCGTCGTAGAGATAGTACGGTGGGAGCTCTCCCCAGATGCTCTGGCCCCCGGGAGTGACTTTCTGATTGTAGAGTCCACGGGGGAAAAAGAAGATGAATATAGGAGAGTGAGCTCGATCGCGATTCGGAAAGAGCCGATCCCGAACAAGGAGGATGTTAGTGCGGAGCAGTATGCTGGCGCTGTGCTGGAGACTGAGGCGTATAAGGAGGTTATTGCGGCAAACTGGAAAAAGAGAACGATAACTATTATTTAGAAATCGAAGAGAAAAGCATTGATGCGGGAAAATGGACTCATATCTACTCGGCTGTTATCTGCGCAGTATCGGTGAACTCGTATAAAGATTCGAACATTAGTAGACAGCCACTAAATGAAAAGTACTAGAAATTAAAGAGTCAACACACGAGGATGAACTGGTTTTGGCTAAATCTACTTTCGTTCTCATAATGTGTCACAGTAGTAGAGATGTTTTGAGTGTTATAATGGATTTCGCAATACTGCGGGCATACCGGTCGAGATATGCGGGTGAGCACTCACAGGAGGAGAGGCATACGAAAACAGATATCAAAAAGTCATTTTCTGAAGTGTAACTACACAGGTTCCACCAGGTGCTCTAGTCTTGGAAAATTCGACACAGGAGCCTACCCTTCGCAACAATAGAAGTGACTCGGTCTAGTCACTTATATTCCACAAAACATCCACAAACAATAGACAAAGACAGTATTTTCATTGAAGAAACTCTATGAATCTACAACATGTCTAAGGGGGTCCTTTCATGCTCTTATGGGTAGGTACATGGGAAGAAGGTCAAAAGACTCGATCGGCATACTTGGCATCTAAACCTCCATGATATCAAGACCTGTGGAATCCACCATGTCCACATCTTCTTCTACCTCTTCAAAATCAGCGGGATGTAGCAGTCTACTATCCAGTATCCGCCCAATATGCGTCTTTCCAATACCCTCACAATTGCGTCGAATCTTCGTCATGAGCACTTTCATAAATTGGACAGGACTGTCGGTGAACGTTGACCCATTCCCACTGCTGCCACTGCCATTTTGCAGAATGAATCCATCGGCAGCAACGGTCATGCCATCCTGAGCGGTATCCCAAGCAAGGCCAAGAAAGTTGCACACCTCGATATATTCTTGGAAGGAGCTCAGGTACAGCTGTCCAGCGAACAGATTCAACTGTACCACGAAGTACCGTGGAATCGAGCGCTTAGACTGAATGGGAACGGTATACAAGTCCAAATCGTCTAAAGCCCGGAAGTTTAGATTTGGCCGTGGTGTGTAGAGGTGCAATGCTACGGTGCTGGATTGTTTGATACTCGGCATTAGCTTCTGTGCCTCATATGGACTGATGATCATCATGTACAACACAACATCGTTTCCTGTGGCATATCCACCAATGCTTGTAAGGATCCATTGCACTGGCCGCTGATAGGAGTCCGAGATATAGGACGTGCCAGAGACCAGGACGGTACTTGCAAAGTCAGTGGTGACGAGAAGGTTATGTGGAAATTGCGAAACATCGAGGTGCGCAGCGGCGCTAGTATCGCGGAGGACTTCAAATGCGGGCTTGTATGCTTGAGAGCCAATCACTGGGATACCCGTGGGGACAAAGTTGGTCAAGTCGAAATGGACATTGTGCTTTGCAGGCTTGGCGGGCGCCGGCTTTTGGACTTGGTGCTCTTGTTGAATTTCTGGACAAAGCTCTCGCTCTTGTTCTTCCAGCAGAGAACCTGAATTGAATCCTAAATCGACGAATTCGCGACACCGCTCGTTGATAAGGCTCACATTTTTGTTATCGCTTACTTCCACGTCGGTTGTGTCACCACTTGGTCGGGGTCGGTATCTATTATCCAGGCTCTGAGCTTCATCTTCGAGGAATTGGTGGGCTTGGTGCCTGAACATGACATCAGTACCAGCCTCAGCCCAAACCTCGCTCTGGCGTTCAAAACGTCGACCCTGCGTCGCCCAAAGAGGCATGTTTTTCTGAATATCAATGAAGGTCTCGGAAATGGCCCAGATAAGCACATCTAACACTTCAATATTCACACCCTCGGGGTTAGATGCACGTGTCAGAATCTTTACTGAGATCTCTTCTGGAACACAAAAGACGACTGCCTGCCCCTTGCCAAGCTTTCTCATTCTCATACATGCTGCTCGAATGTCAGGGGCCTGGGGTATTCACAAGATTATGGGTTCTCAAACTTACCTTGAACTAATCTATCCTTCGTTAGACATGGCCCAAGAGTAACAGCCGCGCGGTAGTTTGTTGGAAGTCGCAGATCGGTACCCCTTGTATGCGCCTCGTCCAGGAAGACTAGACAAACGTCAAGCTGTGTAGCAAATGACGATGTTTGGAGGGGCTCAACATTGCCTTTCCGATCGAGAACAGAAAGCTCATCGCCGTCATTAAAGAAGACCACAGCTCTTTTTTGGTTATGGCCCCCTAGCATATTTAACCACGCCGTAGCAACCTCCAGATTGCTGAGTTCTAGGATCTGGGCTCCAACATCGAGGATAACTTCTATGGCTGGTTCCATCTTTGTCACCATAGCCAAAAGCAATTCTGCATCCGAACTGGAAGAATTTCCTCGCGTGGGTATCTGAGCGACGGAATTTTTAGGCTGGAGAAGGTATTCCAGGACAAGAGCATTGGTGTGCTTCTGCCCCGGTAGGTCGAGATGATTTACCCACAACGGGAGAACCTTTCTCGAATCATTAGTTCCGCTAAAGCCAGTCGTTGGATGATTTTTGATTTGACCAATGTCCCACCCTGACGCGGTAAGCTTATCTGGAAATTCCCTCATCTCCTTTGGAAAGACGATGTGCGCTAAAAAGTAGTCCACGGCACCCTTGGCATAGCGGAGAGAAGGAAACACTTGCTCGATACACTGCAGCCGATCCTTGAGATTAATGCTAAGCAGATGATAGAAAGAAGGTTGAAGGTCTGGGGCATCTCTGATCCAGCTTTGATATTCGATATCGGCTTGGTCGGATTTGAGGAGGTGGTTAAATGCAAGGAATAAATCATCATCGTTCAGTCCCCCATAATAGTAGCTCAGAGAAGTTAGAACGATTACAACATCAGGATGACTGAATTCAGATCGCGGGGTTAGATTATCCTTGACCTTATACGGGATTGCCAGCTTTGTGCGAGGTGGTTTGGCGACATCAAGACCATAATTGACTCTCCAGCGCTTCTGACCAAAGGCGAAAGTCAATACGCCTCCAGCAATAAGACCACGGAGCAGAAGCAGTGTGTTTCTTGTCGCGTCTGCCCAAAATCCTCCTTGCTCTTCCGTCTCCACTCGCGCAATTTCATCTGCGGTAAGATTAGGCTCGGTGATGTACCTGAAGACAGCCTGTCGAACTGGCACTGGTTGTTTCGCTATAGGAAAGCCTCTTAGCCCGGTCGAACATACGAAGTCCGCAATATATTTCAACATCTGTTCCCCAGCATCCTGTCGGAGGACTCGAGTCCTAGGGAAACTTCCTCGCCAACGCTTGTGAACATCGATTGATTCGGGAAACTCTTCCTTGATACGTAGCACAAACATCTTCACGAGATCCAGGACTTGTTGGATACAAGTCCACCGCTCGGGACTGAATTCAGTAGGTCGCTGCATACCCATAGTGTAGATCAATTCGAACTTGACGCTAAAGTTCTCGTCACTCTCGTCCACAATATCACGGGAAGATGCATCGAAGAATTGCTGTGTACTGAGCAGAGAACAGCCCACCTGCTCTTTACCATTGATGAGGCACTCTATACCCATCAGCTTGAATGATAAAATATGCTCGGGCTGAACAAGCAGAATGCCGCCGTTTGTCATGCATTCTCGGTAGAGATTACCGATCATATCGGCTTCCGTCTGTCCAATCTTCAGAGCACGGGAGAATGGAATGTGGTATACTCGTCTGTCTAGCAAGCCTCCCAATCTCGAAACCAGTGTTTGGAACATTTGTTTGGACTGGGGCTTACCCACGATCACACGCACCAACCGAGAGCCATCTGCGAGAGCGGCGGCTACTATAGGAACGATGACGGACGACTTTCCCTCGCCCATGTTCAATTGCATTACAGAATTCAAGCCGGTGTGAGGATTTCTCATCTGTCCAGCTATCTGCTCTTGGACTTCGCGAATGATAAGTCCACCTTCGACTTCCAATAGTAAAGATTCGGGATAATCAAAAGGATTCCAGTTGGTGTGACCACAATTTCGCAGTTCTTGAATGAGATCTGCTTCTTTACTAGATAAGGCCACAAACCTCTTGGCCCACTGAAGATCGATAATGGCGAGCGCATACTGGACAATGAACAGCTTCCAGGCGCTTGAAATCCGCTGCCACCGGGTGCGAGTAAGCTGTTGGAGGAGAAAGATTGGAGACAATCTCGGCCATTGCTTGATAACAGCAGCTGTTGCCCAAGATGCGTGCATTTGCGTAGAAGTTAGAGCGGATACCGCAATTTCAAAAGTTTTGTCGACATTTTCCTGGCAGTGAATTGCAAAACTCGAGAAAACATCCGCCAAGTCAGATCCCCTTGATTGCAACGTGTATTCCTTTTCCCAGCCCTGTAAAGACGAAAGACTATCAGCCAAGTATTTGACGTACTCCTTCTCGTAATTGGAGCTGCATTGAGCCTGAAGACGCTTTATCAGTGCAGCGAGGCGTGGTGTCATCTTTGCTGCAGTGGTAGCAACAGAACACAGAGGGTTGGGTATGCCGTTCATGAAATTGGGTAATGTTGGGGCAGTGCAAGAGAAGATATCGTCTACAGAGACAAACAAGTGACTTTCCCGTGGTTTCCATGGTGGAATGGCGAATGAAGAGAACGGCACTCGGATTGGGCTAATTCTTTGGCCTCCAAGCGCAATCGCGATCCGATCAAGGTATTTTCGGAATTGATAGTTCTCGAACCAGAGTTTTAACATCGGTCTAGCTTCGCGAATGGCTTTCTCTCTGTCTACATAGACATCGAAATCGGCAAAACCAGCTGGAAGGATGGGACTCTCACAAGGCCATAGAGAAACTACCGTGCTTATAAGTTGATCAATTGCAATCTTTTGATTGGTCTCAAAAGCATGCGTCCGTCGCCTTTGAAATACATCATTAGACTCTCCATGAGAAATAACGAGGGACATTTCCGGGCAACGCTCTATGGGAAAGAGTGCCACGCGAAAAGCCTTGCGTAATTCATCCCAATTCACGCCAGCGCCATGAGATATGTGAAAGAAATCTGCCCGCGGTGCAGCTATCTCCGCTATGCATGGCATTGAAAAGAATGAGGCGATTGCTTGAACAATGTCGATATCGGCTTCTTTGGCGAAGGCTAAGGTAGATAACCAGATCATCAGGCGGAACTTATCAATTTGGGAAGGCTCTTGACTCAAAGTTTCGTGAAGAATGCACCAATTCTTGGATAGAAGTTCGGAAAAATAGAACTTGTCCAGTAGCTGGGCATCATACCTCAGATCAGAAGTTTGCAATGTATGGGTTGGGCCTAAAATTTTTGGGATGTGCTTAAGGAAAGCCCAGAGAATCTCATCCAACTGCCGTGGGATATCATAGTGAAGGGTTGCACGTCCAGAATATATGGTGCTGGAGATCACAAAAGCTCTGATGGCTTCTTCCGATTTCTGGCCTAAGTCCCTGGCGGAGTAGATACCGTCGTGATTGATGCTGAAGTCCTCGGCACCAAAACCCGAAATCCGAAAGGTGGATGACCTAATAGAATCGCGCTCAAGCAAGTCCGGCACACTTCAAAATGTTAGCAATATGTTTTTCCTAAGAGCAAAGAAAAAAAAAGTTTCATGTTCATTAAGAGGAAAGGATAAAGAAAAAGGTTACTTGCACATGAAGTAGCTCTGGCAATTCGAGATGGGATGTTGGGTAGAGAAATTTTAACGCGTCGGCTTGCTCCAATATTGATTTGACAGACTTGTAGAAACCGCCATGCTGGGACAGAGAGCTGAGTGCGGGTAGCCAGAGTACTGTTTGCATGACACGTTTATCATGCGGATAGTACCACCGTCGAGGTGTTAGCCTCGAGATATTATAAAGAATCTCAGCATTTTCTTTTGTCAGGTGATGAAATGATCTCACGGCAGCAGAGTTCATCATCGAAAGGGCCTGCTCCGTCCCGGTTCTTTGCAAAAGCGGATCGGGCAAGCAAAAAGAAGTGAGAGCATGGAGGAAGGACAAATACAACTTGCTCTGCAAACTCCCGTTGTCGACTAATCGGCCAAGTTGATCATCTACACGGTATGAGTAAGCTTTGATAGCCGAGTCTTTCTTAATCGTAACCTTAACGTGATCGCCGTCTCTATGGTAGGATACATCTCCCCCTGGCAAAAGGATGAGACGGTGGCCATCAGTCTCATGTTTCAGCATCAATTTGTTTCGAAGGCCCACAAGAGTGCCAAGTGATTGATCCGGATCTATGGACATTCCTCGGAATTGCTTTGATTGAATAGAAGAAGCTCGCGATTGAAGCTGAAATCTTAACTGGAGCCTAGGAAGATCAATCTCCAACGACGAAGAAGAATGATAAAAGATAGCATGTATCCGGTATGGATCCTCGAAAGGAGAAAGTAGATCGGATAACACCTTCGAAGTTTCACTGCCGATTGCAATGAGAGAAGCTGTTCCGTTGTGACTCTTTCTCAACTGCCATTTAGAACCGCCTGGTCCGGTGGACCTAGTCAATTTCCAGTTATCCTCAGAGAGAGTCCAAGGATCCACAATTGCACGAAGTTCCACTGACTCGTCACTGGCATCGTACCAGTGCACGTATTCATCCACGAAAGCCTCCGGAAGGTCCCCACGAAAGATTCTTGCTGGAATGAGCTCGTAAACTCGACCACCACCTGCTGCCTGAACCAAGAAGTCCTTTCCCTGTCCAAGTGAAGATTGAATGTCGCTCATACCAAAGTGAAGGGTATATCCAGCAAACTCCTTTTTGCCAGAGAATTGCATGCCCTTGACAGCCGCTGGCGTAACCTCCAGAGGCGAATCACCAAACAAAGTGCGGTAGCTTGCGTGAGATTCGTATTTTGAGGGAAGACGAGCCAATGGGAGGCCATTCACAAGAAGCTCGCCGGTCAAAAGGTTGAAGTGAACATAGAGAGTAGCGCTGTTATATTGAGAGACAGTTTGTGCGACAAGCCAGTGGTCAGCTTCTTCCGAACATTTGCGCCAACCCTGTCCTCCCTAATATGCAGACCAGGATTTCTTTATAGAATCATCCAAGAATGGGCTCCCCTTTTCCAAGATTTCCTTCAGTAGGAGGGGATAGGCGTGGTATGATGTTACTTTCCAACGTTGGTAGAGCATGGAAGTCAAGGTATCGGGTGTGCCGGCGATGGTATAAGCTCCTTCTTGGATGACAATAGAGCATTGTATGAAGACAGAAGCATTGTCTGGCAAAGAGAGAATCCTGACCAAATTTGTTTCGTCGACGTTAAAGGAATCGAAGCAAATCAGAGCAATCTCAACAACCTTAGAAGTAAACTCTCTTCTCTGATCGTCATTAGTTGCCTTATGGGCCTTTTCTCGAAGAAGATTTACCCATTCAAAAGCAACTTTTCGGATATGAGTCAGATAGCTTAAACACTCGCTTTGAATTTGTGCCGCAGAGGTCAACGACAGCAGTCGTGTGGCCAATGAGATGAAGGTGCCGAGTGCTTGCGAAGACTCCCAGTTCTCCTTGACTCTGTGCAGCGCCTCAAAAAGGCCCCCCAAAAGTTTGTGGGCGAAAGCGTCGTCATCCGCAAAGTCGTGGCCTACTCGGAGGACTTTCCCATCACAAGGAGGGCCGGCTTGGTAGATCGTCTGAAGAATCACAAGGCCAGTCTCAACTTTCTTAAAATCAACAAGCGGCACGGTCAGTTGCAGCAATATATTCTGCCATTGGATCCTGCAGCCGAGCGGAATAGAAATCAGTGCTTTGTACTCATCAAGGGAGAGATGACGAGGACAATTAGATTGGGTGGCGATGACTGTATTCGATGATGGGCCATCAGGTATTGAGTATGGACGAAATAGAAACTGCTGGAGAGATGATGACTTTTTTGGTAGCTTGTACATACAAGATTTCAATATTTCATCCGTCAACTGGAACTTTTCGACGAAGCAGTTGAGTGGTTTATCGAAATATCGAAAACACGCTGCGTTTTCAAGGCAAATATCTTTCAAATTAGTGTTGGAAATTGGTTTTGCTTTACGGTGCGTAGCACTGTGAGGTTTGATTTCCGATAAAAGGCCGATACGCTGCGATGAGACAGTTTGAATAAAGAAGGACGAAAGACCTGTGTAGCCGCGCAGAGGGTAACTTGCTCTTGGTACTTCCTGTAACACATATTCGTAATGCAATACGTCCAATACAAGAAATACCGTGGTATCGCGCCAACTACCGAATGAAAATGGGACTTTGAGTTCAAAAACCGTAGACCGTGCTTCTAAATCGTTCTTCGGAAGGGGCCATTCATGAATTTTGATACTGATTTGGTCGGCCTCTGCTAAGTAGCCACACTTCTTGCACTGCTTTTTTTTTATGGCGCCCCCCGCCGTGAACTTTTCCTTCAGTACACTCACTCTTATCATAAAGTTTTATCAGGGACTTGTATTGCTGCTTCTTTCGGTCAAATTCATCAAGCTTTTCTTGTCGAGCCTTAGCTGCCTGACGTTCGATCTCCTCACGTAAATTTTGATGCTCGGCGGATATGTCGAAATATCTGACAGAAAAAGAATTCTCATGGCCAAAGACTCGAAATATGTAACGAGAGGAAAACTGAGCCCGAGAATTACGTCGGTCGAGATAGTCCTCCAAAAGAAGTAGTCTCTCCATCTGAGACTTGCGCGGCAAGATTAGAGATTGCAGGAGCTCCTGCGGGATTCCTGGCTCGTAATCCTTTAGAATCTCGTCAATTTCGGTCGCGGATTGATCAGAGGCCATCCAGAGTTCGAGAATAGTAAGCAACATTACGGAAGTTCCTTCAACATTGCCTTTGTAGAAAGTATGCGCAATGTTGTGATAAGTCCGAATCAAGTGGCCTAACTGATCGCAAGTACTGGGATTCCCCTTGTGGCATTCCAACCACGAATCAAGATTCGAAGACACCCAGGCTTCAAAAGCTGGAAGATTGTATGCCGGATAGTATTCTCTGGATATCTCGAGACCCGTAGGAAGATGTGCTGCTTGATACTTGACCAGCGTACATACCGACTGGAAGGCTGCAGATGCCGCGTTGTTTTCTCGCCGCGATATTGAATCGATGTACGTGTCCAGCATCGGGAGGGATTTGAAGATATCTTGACCAAAATCAAGGAACTCTAGGTGTTTTAAGTCATATTGTGACCCGTTTTGTTTCATGATGTCCAACCATCGCTTTTGAAGAACCGTATTGGTATTCACCATGACATTTTGAACAAAACTCATAGCAGGTCCCGGTTCGCCAAGAATGGAGTCAAGTTTAAGAAGACGCCGGGCAAGCTTAGCATTCATCGCGTAGATATAGTTGCTGGGAAGTTTTTGCCGGTGCGATAGCTCGAGAATCTTACTCATCAGAAAAGCCATAAATATCTTATAGAGGTCGCCAGATACATTTGGCAGGCCTGCAGATCGATCAAAAATGAGCTGCATCACGACGCGAACAAGTAACCACATGGGGGATCTGCGCCACGGGAATCGACTGTCATGCCACAGGACTTCATCTCGAGTATTCTTCCAGATGCCGGATACATCTATAGATTTACCAACAGACGCCAAGAACCCCATGAAAAGCTCTGTAACCATCTTCGGATGTGTGGTATCGCGATCTTCATCGTGTGTTCGGCCTGCTTTTCGCACTTTGTGCATTGTATCGATAGCAGTTTGACGACTCATTTTGGCTAGGGTGTGTGCTACTGTAGCCTGGAATGAAGATTGCTCGAAAACTTCCATGCTCACAGAGAAGACAGGTCCTGGAAAATAGCGTCGGAGTCTACCCTTGGTTGTGATGACTGCTTTACTAAGAGGGGACAGCTCAAATCCTTCGAAGTGAATAGATTCCTCTACTTTGCAGATGATGACTCCGGCATTTTGTGCGCATATGTGAAGCGGAATCGTGCTACCTTTTAGGAAGTTAGAGAGTGCGCAGCAAACCGTAAGAATGATAAAATATAGGCTCACCTGTCTTGGGCAGATTTCTCAAAGCGTCTTTCAGTTCCCCTTCACCGACAGCGCTCACAGAGTTGATGGAGTTGCGCACAGTCCTCAGGTTCACGATAGCAGCAAGGACCGAATCAACAATGGCGCCTTGTTTGAATGTGTTGTAGGTCTTGAATTTTTGAAGCGCGTCAATAGTGGTATCCAGCATGGTAGTTTCGTACCTCAAAAAGAAGTCATCTTTCTGTGGGAGTTCGGGGGGTAGAAAGATATGGTGAATCATGTACTCCATCGCCCCGATAGTAGGCTTGTCGGGCAAGCTCTCCTCTATCGCTCTCTCCTCCATAGCGATGGTGGAGGTGATAGTAAACAGCAAAGCAGTCGGAGACTATCGTGACATAACCAAGGCAGGACAGTTGGTAAAATTGAAAATGAAGACGAGCTCGGGTCGTCGAATAGGTCGATTAAAGGAGTATCGAGGGGGAGGAGGAGTCGGTGAGAAGCAGTACCTAGGTAGACAGAATCGCAGGTACCTAGGTAGGCGCGTTTAGCCTTGCCTAGAGCAACGGCAATCTTGCATGTCAATCTGTGAGGTTGTGCGCAAGGAACTGGACAAAGTTTGCTGTTGCAGGAGAAGGAAGGACAGTCGCGCTGCGACAGGTTGTGGGGAGAAGGTGAAAATTTGCAGGTGTTGGACCTTCAGCCTTGTCACGCTAGTGCTGAACCGAGCAATACTCACACAAATAAATATATTATAAAATACTGCAAAGTCAATCGAGTTCCGGTTCAAATTCAATGTCAGCAATGAGGACTTACACTATGACTTGATGCAAAGTTCCAGGTAAGCAGCAAGTTCAGTGGCAAGCGACGAGAGTGCGGCAGTTCAAAGAAGATGCACCTCCACCAGGAGGCAAGTGTGTCTCATTCACCTTCCAACACAAGCAACCGGCTGATTCTCTGATTGGTACATCGAGTCTCTAGCGGACGTGTCGTCTATTGTTGTTGTCGATTCTGTTTGACTGTATCCACATCACGCTCATGACTGAACAGCCTCCAGACAATGAACCTTCAGATGCCAAACTTGGGCATTTACATGAAGATATGCAAAGCCTATTTTTCTCCTTGAAGCCTCTTCCTATTGCAAGGGCTCGCCAAGTCCGCTAGGACTTTGATATTGCAGCACAAATGTGAGCACAAGCGAAAACACCAATACACCCGCCCTCCTGTGTTGCAATATAGGTGGTTCATGAATGTAATTCATTCATCTATCGATGCGGGAAGGGCAATATTACTTTGTATTGTTCTCAACCAGCCGAATGCTGAAATTGCAAACAAGATGATGTTAATATCGGTCCCCTTAGGCAAACTTGCAATTGATATGTCGAATGGTGATCATCACAAAGCTAGTGTTATTGATGGCTCGCTGTCAGCTACAAATTTGTCAAAATGGTCCAGTGACTTCATTTGGCTGAGGAATTGTGATGCTTGCCCCTGAATCTAGTGTTGAGAAGCAAGTTGTTGGTGTCTTCTTTCCTTTTCTCTAGCACATACTCCTCTCCCGGTGAGTGCCACACTGCCTGTGGGCAGGTGTACGTCCATTTCCCTGGAAACTTGTTTTCTGTGTGTCTCTACTCGTGTAGAGTCCCATTTTTCGCGTGAATGCCTCCCTTCATAGGAGCACATCGTTAGGATTGTGTGGTTGCCATGGTGTTGTGAAAGGGCTAGAAATGACGAACAGCTGTCGAATCTGGCTGTGCGACCGCCTTACGACCACAGTTAACATGTCCAGTATGGCTAGGTCTGCGCATAGCAGTTTCTCACAAAAAAAACATGATGAGGATGGTCCTCAAAGGATTAATAAAGAGCAAACAAGAAGATGTTGATGTTGTTTGAGGTCAAATTTAACTTCTGCTGTGACAAGCTTGGCGTCCAACCCCTCACTAGTCATCATTCACTACTCGCACTCCCCCTCGGCCATGATCTCAAGTAGATCAATAATAGAAACACACCCCTTCTTTTCTCGCAAACGTTCCAAAATTTCAATCGTCCAGTCCCTGAATTGCATACCAGCCTTTTTAGCTTCTACTGTAAATTGAAGCAAAGGAATTTGTCAGCTTATTTGGCAAAAAACGGATTCTTAGAGCCCAAGGTCGAGCGGCTTGAACGGATATTTCAAGTTAATTGCCCCAGTTCTGTACAGTTCAAGCCGAATTTTCTAGGGGCCTGTTCCAGTGACCTGTCGCCAAATTTCAGGGCTTTCCACGTCGTAATTTAGCGAACTGCCCTCAACTTCACTGTCGCATTCTAGTCGTAGCACGATAACATATACTGCTGCAGTGATCCTCTAATTTTTATTTCTTTATTAGGAACTCAATCACTAGTACAAAGTCTTCATTAATGCACAAGAAAATAAGTTAATCTATTATGCGAACGTTGCAACGGCTGGGTAATCTACGGGGGTTTTCCGCTGTATTTCTAGCGAACCACCCGCAAGCTTCAGTGCTCGCTAACTTTCAGGAACTTGCACGCCGAATATATATGGACTTCCCCACATTTTCATTCCAAATTCTCTTCATCTTCCCTTTTACTCCTACATTGAGACATTCCTCCTTCAACCTTACCGAAATTCAGGAAAGCAGAATCATACAGGAAAAGGTTCCATCGTCATTGTGGAAAGATTTCTCGAAGGAAAAAAACTCTCTACGGTCTCTCAAGACAGATTCTTCTTTTGGCCCTTCATCTTGGCTCTCTCCTCGCTTCCCCGTTTTGCGAGAACGGAGTTGTATTTTCTTCCTCTATTTGCGGAATTTTGTCCTGTGGGGATGCATCCTTCCTCCTGATCTCAATTTCTGCCTTCGCAACGAGGTGGAATCTCGGTATCGAGATCTTCCAACATGAGCCATCGACATACTTCCAAGTCCCAAGATATAAATCCGGCATTTCCCCAGAGATAATAGGGCTACCACTGTTGGCGACCACTGAATCTCTGGTGATATCAAGATCAGCCCTGAACAGTCCACTTATCCGATCCTAGGGGCTTGAAGCTCACCTTAGGACAGCGGCCCTCCCAGCTCTCGACTTTAAACTTTCGAACATCGGGTTCTAATTCAAGGACCGGATAATAGTAATCGAAAAGATCGTTGTCATCACAACTTGGCTCTTCCCAGGTGCCTGCAGGTGCCCTCATCTCATACGGGTTATCGTAGATATAAGGTCTCTTCTTAGGAACCTGGCGGGTAAACTGACTCAAGTCCAAGGACCTATTGGGATTTTTCTTGCGGCGCATGTCCAGTCTGCGGAAGTAGTTAGATATCTCGTCTTATGTATGCCGCAGGCGGTGTCTTCAACGTACTTGTTGTTGAAAAGCCGACCTCCTCGTCTAAGCAGCCCCGGTTCTTTGATATCCTCTTGGTGGAGTTCAGCAAGTGTGGCAAGCTTTCGAAATGCCAACTTTTTGACGCTCTCAAGTGGATACGAACGCCCAGGGTGGCGGGGATCATGCTGATTTGGAAACTTCCAATACGGAAGAGTGTCCATTTCCTCGTCTTTGAGGTTGAAGAAATTCATAGCTAAGGGCGACATGTCAGTTACCACCATGTAACGGCGAATTTGCAAGATGATACCGCTCTGCTCACCATCACTTTTATGGACCTCATAGGTGCCAACTTTCTGTCTGTATCGCAAATCTTTCACCCATTCCGAGCGAGCCACCCAAACGACCTAGTCGTTTTTCCATTGCCGCCGCTGCGCAGCTTTGGCTTTTTTCAGGGCTATTTTTGAGGGCGTTTGTAGAGTTCTGGGGATCTACGGGGTCCTGGCCTTCTTTCTTGGCGATTCGCCTTCCGACCAAGAACCATCGCTGTCCTCGGAAAAAGAAGCCTGCCTTGGTCGTCGTCTGCGGGGGGTGCTGGGCGATTTTTCCATGCTGAGTTTCGAGCAGGGTACGACGCGTACAGCGGTTAAGTGAGATTATTCAGTACAACGTCAGACGGGGTTGGAATGATCTCCTTTTAAGCTATCAGCATCTTTGTTTCAGGATAATGAGACCACTTCCTGACAGTTTGCTCGTTTGATCGTCTGACGCACCTTTCCTCGATTTTTTAAATAATTTCGACTAACACAAGCACTTTTCCTAAGACTAAAAGCCTTTTTGGGGGTATAAAGAGCCTCAAAGGAAAATAAGCGAGCGAGGGCGAGTGCAAGAATACTCACCAGACGAAAGAATGCGATAGAGGGAAAGAGAAAAAAGGTGGGGTGGTGCGACGTTTCAGTTTAAGGTAGGCACGCTAAGACCGCACTAAAACCTGTTGTCAAGAAAAAGTAATCATTGGTGTTGCTAAATTAGGTATAGGGTTTAAAAGAGCTATATAAACCATTCAAACTAGATTTTGTAAGGGCAAAAATCATTAAAGTCTATTAAAAAAAAACTTAAAACTTCCCCTTTCTCCATTATCTTAGATATCACACGGGCTACACATATATTCAGTTCATACCAATTTTTCTTTACCTTTTCTCTTCTTTAGGTGTTGGGTAGATAAAGTGCAACAGTCATTGGTGTTGTTGTACCCGCTAAATTCCAGGGGTTTGCATGCTGTATTTTAGCGAGCTTCTCCCCTTTTCTTTCTGCTCTCTTTGACTGCCATTACATTATTGATGCCAATGTTGAGCACAAATGAAAAATAAAAAATCACTAGTTTCACACAGCAAAGGACGCTACCGCGCCTTGAATAATTCCCCAAGTGAATTTTCCATTCCTAACTCTCCTCGAAGCCTAAAACTTTTCCTATATTGCCAGTCTTAAATCCAACCTGAAATCTCTCTTACTTTCTCCTCTCCAGACTGTTCCCCCCCCCAAAAATTCCGATCCTCAACCCTACACCAACGTAGCACTAGCCACAGCAGCACTCGACGTCACAGCAGGGCTCGCATCACAATGCGCCACATCCGTAACCCAAGGCGGGCTCCTATCCGTACAATTCGGCAGCGGCGTCCCATCAAGTGCCATCGCCTCATGTCCCAAAATCCAAGGACCTTCTGTATAAGTCAGAACCGGGATTGAGATGTTATCATTCTGAACACAGGTTCTTCCCCTATTTTCACCGTTAGAATTTTTACTTTTTAATTTCTGTGCGTGCTGAATGGCTTTTTTGTAAGGGGGCTTACTGAGCGGTGGTTGAGCAGAAGATGGAGGATGAGAGATTGTTAGTTGTGCCGGTTATTTGGATGGTGGAGGGGCCTCTGCTTGACGTGGCTGTGTGGCCGGCACAACTACACGTATCGTTGAAACTTGTTAGAACAGCCCGCTATAAAACACGCTTCTCTAAACCGGGATCCCTTCAAAAACGAGCAAGTGAGAAAAACCACTCACCTCTTAAAAAAGGAACAATAAAGATTTTCGGAGAAAGAAATATACGTCTTCGCATCCGTCTCCACTTGAATAAGCCCATCCACGGTACAGACATACCACTGCCCGATCTGACTGCCCGTCTGAACGCATTTCACAGAATTCAAGTAGGGGTAAGTGCTCATGTATGAGATTCCGAATGTGAGCGTGTTGTTGCTCAACTGGAAGTCGGTGATATTGACTGTCGGGACGATGGGACAGGGTGAGGCCCAGGGGTTGGTTGGTACGATTGCGCTTTGGACGGCTGTGCAGGCTAAGGATGAAAAATATTTGTTAGATGGGTTGTTTGGAAGTCATTCCTATGGAAAGAATGGCAATCTGATGTGATGCTGCGGGGGGATTTACCGGGTATTGTTGCTGTGGTTACTATATGGAATTAGCAGGTTTCTTAAATTTTATAATGCACAGGGAGAGAGAAAGAAATTCATACCGGTTGCAGCCACGGCAGCATCAGTAGGAAAACATCGAATCAGTGACAAGAAAAACCCAAAAGCGACCAACAATTGAACTGAAGTCTTCATTTCGGTAAAAGTTATTTGCGCAAAGAAATTTTCGACCTGTTTATAAAAAAGATCGGTCAAAACCTTCAGGCACTTAAGTTTCTCAAGCAGAAAACTCGTAGAATTATCCCAAAATCTTTTCCTTTTAAATGCTTAAAACATTTAAGTTATGGAACCTAACGACAATCTTGCAAATTCTACGAGAACTGTGAAAATAATATGAAGTGTAGTTGTAACATGCCACCGCCGAATTTAGCCATGAGGAGAATTTTCGCGACTTTTTACAAAAGAGGCAAGCAACAAGCTAGAAGATTACGCGTTGTTTACGAGAAAGGATATTCGGCGCTGCCGGCTCCGGGCTCCGCTCTCAATGTTGCTGGTTCCGGGTAAATGTTGTGTGGAGCATTTTCTTAGTAGTAAATGATTTTCTGATTTTGATCTTTTTGGGGAAATCATTGAAATATTGTAAATATGTAACGTGAATTTAGAAACTTGTTTGTTGGCTGTGAGAGAGAGGTGCTTATTAAATAGACCTTCGGGTTATTGTCTAATAATGAATTTTCTTCAAGCAAAACAGCTCAAAAATCGAAGAACAATTAAAAGCGGTTGGGAATTATTGCTACTCGAGCATTCTATTCCCTATCAGCCTAACTTTATTATGATGCTTGTGATTAATGATGTTAACAGCGTAGAGAAGCTAGTTATAATTATATTCTATAAATTATGAAGTTAACAAGTATTTAATAATAAAATTGTATTGAAAACACAATTGCCCCGCCTCTATTTAGTTAAAGTAAGAGGTCTTTGTCTATAGTAACCAAAAGCATATTGTTGAAAAAGCCCGAAAGCTATCAATGTATGTAATAAACAGGGTTACTCCATACACTCAACTATTCAGTGCATCAATCACTATATGAACACTAAAAGAAACATAACAATTGAAAAAGTGTAGCACTCAAAACTAGGACTCCTACCCAGACAGAAACAGTGCAACAGTTGAGCCTCAAAAGTAGAATGAGCAGCAAAAGTCCAACACCCATCTGTCCAATCA